>CAUYQG010107507.1:0-45674 GCA_963574415.1 Tarsius wallacei
GTTTACAGGGATCTTATCTCACACTGACATAAAATGCTCCTTTGTTTTTTTTTGTTTTTGTTTTTGTTTTTGAGTTGGAGTCTCACTCTGTCGCCCAGACTGGAGGGCAGTGGCCGCTCCCGGCCACCGCAGCCTCGACCCGCTGGGCTCTGGTGATCCTTCCACCTCAGCCTTCCAAGTAGCTGGAACTACAGGCGCACGCTACCATGCCAGGCTAATTTTTTGATTTATTGTAGAGATAAGGTCTCGCCAAGTTGTCCAGGTGGGTCTCGAACCCACGGGCTCAGGCAATCTACTCACCTCAGCCTCCCAAGGCGCGGGATTACAGGCTGAGCCACCGAGCCCGGCTAAAATGCTCCTTTGAAATTGGCAGAACAAATCTAATTATCTTCACATTATAGAAGCAGGAACTGAAGTCCAGAGAGGTTAACGTGACTTTATATGCCCAAGTACATGCCCAAGATAATCCAGTGCCTCTCTCTAATACCTACTTTGATGCCATTGTACCTGCCAGTCCCTCTGCCTAGCCTTCATGCATCAGTTCACTAATTCCTACACATCTTCCAGGTTTCAACTTGGCTGTTACTTCCTAGCCAACCCCCACCCAGTGCCCCATGTGCTCCCAAAGCATCTCGGATTTATCCTCTCCAGGCACTTGCTATACTGTCTTTCAGGGGTTCTGGTTCCTGGGTGTTCAATAGAATGATCTAAGACCCTCTAAAAATATATAATATTTCGGGTCTCACCCAAGACCTCCTTAATCAAGCATCTAATTTTTTAAGTTCTCCTGGAGATTCTGATGACAGAATCACCTTTACTAGAGCATAAACTTGATAGTGGTAGTGATCAAATCTATTTTATTCATCATTAAGACTTCAAAACTTTGAACAATATCTTGAGATATGATTAAATAATATATTATTATCAATAACATTTACTGAGTATTTAGTCCAGACCAGGCACTATGATAAGTAATTTGCATGTACTCGTTTAGTTAATTCTGCCAAATGTTCTATGAGGAAAGAGTTATCATTACTCCATTTAAAAAGAGGGGGGCACTGAAGCTGGAGAGGAACTTGGGAAACATTTAGCAAATACATCAAAGACTGTTAGCAGTACAATTTATGTTTCCTACCGGCTTCCATGCTAATAAATGGAGCCCCCAAGAAAGCCTTTGCAAAAAACATAATAAAGGACTCTGGGGGAATCCGTTTTCAGGCACAAATTAGACATTGTCTCTAGAAAGTAACATAGTAGAGCAGAACCTTGTAAGTGCTTGGGCATCAGCCAGCATGACCCCAAGATGCTATTTTCAAGTCCCACAGATGGCACATTTTAGTTGCAGAACCACCCGAAAATTGCCTGAATTCCTCCTGGATAGTCTAGTATTATTTTTCAATTAAAATGCTTTTGGCTGCAAGTAACAGAACTAGTATAGCTAAAACAATCAAGAAGTTATTTTTCTCATATAAGAAATCCTAAAGTAGGTGGTCCCAAGGTTGGCTTAGCCATTTGATTGCACCATCAAGCCCTCAAAAGCCCCCAAACACCTCTCCTCTTTCTACTCTGCCATCTTCTCATTGTTGCAGCATTTCTGTTCACTGTCCCAGGATGGCTACAGCAGCTTCAAGCATTACTTCACTTTGCATAAAAACATTTGAAAGCAGAAAGGACATTGAAAGCAGAAAGGACAAACACTCCCATGTACCTCTGTCCTTTTGTAAGGGGGAAAAATCTTTCCCAGAAGCCCCCTAGCAGACTTCCTCTTCTTCCTAGAAGTAGGTCACATAGCCACTGCTAACTTAAACAAAGTCTGAAAACACAAGCCATGGGCATGGTGGAATGGTGTTGTCAGCTCTCCTTTAGGAGGTAGAATTTATTAAGAAGAAAAAAGGGAGAAAGAGACGATTGCTGCTTAGACAGTTGATTGCCCCAGCACCAAATAGTCTTCATTTAAAATACTGATGGGTAATATAAACTAGGCTCCCCTTCAGAATAGTTTTTAAACCGGTTTGGCTCATTAAATCCAATGCTGTTGAAGAAAGGAGCATGTCAACTCCAGGGATCTCTAGATGACTACAGTATGGGGAGTTAAAGATTTTAGCAACAAGGACATGTGGTGATGGCTAATGCTTTTCTCTCCTGTTTCCAGGTCAACAGCGATCTTGTTTATATTACAGCCAAGAAAGATGGCACCCACGTGGTGGAAGCAGTGGATTCCACCCACATTGGAAAACTAATTGTGACCAAACAAATTGGAGGAGATGGCATGAAGGATATTACTGATACTTACAAATTCCAGGAAGGTAATTTACTACAACTGAATGAAGATTTATTCTCCCAAGTCCGTTTAGTATTTATTCACTGTCACTCTGAAATGTGTTTCAGAGAAGGCACTGGCATTTGCAGCATTTGGTAGTGAGAGCAGAAGTAAAAACTCTTATAAGTGAAAGACACGTCACACATGCAATTTTTCATGACGGTTTTGTTTGCTGGCTTTGAGCAGCATTCCCCTTCACCTAGCTTGTAAAATTATTTGGTTTAAAATCATATCCATTATAGCAGAATATAGACTATGTTGTTGCTCACAAGAACCTTAAACTTAAATAATCCTATTAGAAAATACTATATAACTAATATAATTTTAGTTCAGTAATAGCAATTTAAATAAAGACTTCACATTTGTTTAGTACTTTACAAGTTATTTCCATACATTGTTCCATTGAATTATCATGGAAAGCCTATGAGGTAGATAGGCTCAATATTATTAGGACAGGGCAATCTCTCTAATTCAGACCAATTAAGTTGAAGGTCAGTTTCAATTATAAAATAATATTATGGTGGTTTTTGTTAACATTTATTGTATAGACTGTTTCAAATGGCACTATTGGGTTCAATTCTATCTCAATCAACACTGAGTGTCTTGGCCTGCAAATGGTTTGATGCTGAGGATCCCAGCAATGATCAGGACACAGATCCTGTCCCAGGCCAAGTGATAGAATTATTATGCAGAAGGAGATTTGGGAAGGAAAAAGAGGGACATTAAATTCAACCAAGAGATTCAGAAAAAACAAAACCCGGGAAGAGAAGTCACAGACCTCAGTTAAAGAAAGCTGGTCAGGGCTTCCAGGCAGTGGGAATGTGACCAGAATTAGGAGATGTGAAGCGGCCCAGTGTGTTTAGAGTCCTGCAGACCCACTATCTCATCAAGGTCAGAATGCCCAGTGGCTGGAGACAAAGCAGCTCAAGGTCAGTGGCTAGGAGGTAGATGACCTTGGGCGTCTTGATAGGAAACATAGAGTATATTTTACAAATGATGCACTGCCAGAGGTTCTTAGGAGTGGTATTTATTTTAGTGAATGGATAAAAATGACATATAATTAGCATATACCTAAATATTCATTGGTGTTCTTGAAGTGCTAAGAAGTGCAGAATTTGTTTTAAGTATTTTAGTCAGTCTCCCTGCTTTTATTTTATTTACAAAAACAATTTGCACTATAAAGAAAAAGGTTACTGAATTGAGAATGCTTGTGCAGTCTCAGAAATTCAAAATTTTTGTCATCTGAACTAGTAAAGTTTTACTGTATCCTTGCAATGGTTCACTCTCCTCTCCTGTTGGTTATCATCTATTGCACAACATAGATACAAAGACTTCTTTTCTTCTTTTTGGCTTTTTCCTAAAAGGAAAGTTAGAAACAATATAAGCACAATAAAACAAAACAAACAAGCAATATCCTCTTACTATAGAGTTATAAGCAGAAAGGTTTGGAAAGGGAAAAAGGAAAGTTCATAGAAGAACTTAAAGAAACTAGCTGCAGCATCCACTCATGTATACATTCCTCCGCTCAACAGCTGGCTCTTACCACCTACCACATTCCAGTGCTCTGTGTGACTGGAGACCCGCACAGCCCTGCCTTCCAATCTAACTGGGGAGAAGAGTAGAAGCAGCCCTCGCTATGCTAGATGAGACTTGCTCTGGCCTAGGATGGGCAGGTGCTGCAGGACACAGAGAAGAACTTCCAACTCAGAATCAGCAGTTGGGGAACCTCATGGAAGAAATTAGTGAAGGTCTTACTGTGCCCGAAGGACAAACAGGGATTGGCAGGTGAAGCTGGGGAAAGATTTCTCCAGGAAAAAGTGGCAAGGCAGGGATTGTGGTGTGACCTCTGTTGCTTTGGAAGAAGTCCTGACCAGACAGTGTAGTGAACAAAAGGTGAGCCTACAGGCAGCTAGGAGCAAGCAGTAAGCAAGCTGTCCACATGACCAGATGTCTCCTGGAAGCCACGGGGCAGAGCACAGCTGCTGTTAGCTATCAGTGTGGAGGTGACAGTGAAGTCAGGAATGGGACAGGATCAGATGCCACAAGAGGGAAGACCACAAACCAGTCCACAAAGGAAGAGTCAGGGGTGTGGCCAGGGTAGACACCAGATTAAAACCAACAAAACGTGTCAACTCTGCATGAGGAAGACATCTGAGGTGCAGGCCTCCAGTGTTTGGGACAGTGGGGGTCTGGTCCAGCCGAAAAGCCCCTCAATCCACATAGAGGGTTGTAAGAGACAGCCCACCTGCTTCTGAGCTGGAGTTTGATCCCAAGTGGACAATTAGGCTCTTAATCAGGGGTGGTACATACATTTTAAATTCTAACTTTGGAAATGACCAAGTAGAGTGCTATTTTGAGAAGGACACTGAGACTGCATCTGAATATGGAGGTAGAGAGTGGCTGATTATTAATGTCAACCACTGACACGTGGGGAAGGACTGGCTGCATCCATGGCTGTGCATTTGCCATCCTGATTCTCACTGTCCAGTCTCTCAAATAATTTCTCTGATCCACAAATGTTGAGTGTGCACTAAAATATGGAAATGAGTAAAATCATAGGAAAAAGTTATTAGATTTAGGAATTAACTATTTTAATGAATGAAGTAGTAGAAAGATCATTTTTCACTTTAACTTACTGAAGCTTAACATGAATTTTATGACTTTTTTCCAAAATATACAATTAAGAAGCTATCAAACTTTGAAAACCAAAATTCTGAAAACTTCCCCTGTGGCCGTATAACTTCTTAGATGATGGTGTCTTGATCTCATTCCCTCTTTGCTCCACCAATGACTCCCTTTTTCACTAGTATTTTCACCTCCCCTTCTCTATTTTCTCCTTTCGATCAGCATTTAAGCAGGCTCAAGTATCTCTTGTATTAAAAAAAAAAATTGCAAAATCTTTTCCAATGTTATACTCCCCACCAACCACACCCCACTCTGTCTTGCTCCTGGCCCCCACTGCCAGCCGTCCTGAAAAAGCTGCTTGAAATTATGTCCCACAGTGCTCCATTTCCATTTCTTCCTCTCTCACACTACCCTGATGGCATATCCCTGAAGCTGTTCTTCTCAAGGTCGACAGCACTGCCTGGTTGTCACATGGAATAAACCTTTGGCAGACCTCATCTGACACAACTTTTCTTCTCTGTTCTTGAAATTCTCTCATCCTTGTTTCTACAATGCAACTTTCTCCTGGTTCCACTCCCACTGACCTGACCCCTTTTTTCTCTGTCTCATTCTGCAACTATAAGCTTGCCTTTCTCCACTCTTCTGAGTGTCACTTCATTCTAGGCTTCCACCCTTGGGATCCATTCCCATCTACTTTATGTTCTGTCTACACAGGTGGCATTCATGTCATATATGTACTGGCTACTTCAAGTGTGTGTCTCTGCACAGACTTTACCTGTATATCCCACAGGAACCTGAAATGGAGGTTCCTAAATGCCATTCCCTCCCCCATTCTCAGATCTATTTCTCCTGTGCTCCTGACTCTAGTGAAAAAAAAACAAAAAACACCAACCACACAAATTTAGCAACTTAAGAAACAGTCAAGCAACAAATCCTTTAAATGTCCCCTCTGAAATAGTTCTCAAATGCTTCCCCTCCCCTCTATCTATGGCCACACTCTGAAAATTAAACATGATCTGGTGTATAGTGTCTGATACACAGTAAGTGTCCAGTGAAGTTAGTTTCTCCCACGATTAGTAATTCCATGATTAGTATCTTACTCCTCCCATGAGTTGGAGCCGTGCTTATTCTTCTGGAAAAATACCTGCTCTAGCTTCCCAAGTCCACCTCACCTCCTCATCCCCTCCTTCCCTCAGTCTAACCCTGCCTTGCTGCCAAAGTGATATCATCTGAAAGATAAACCTGGACCTGTTACAGCACTGCTTTAAAGCCCTCGCTCATTCCCTGCTGGCTCCAGGGCATCCCAAGCCTCATTCACAAAGCCTCTTGGTAGTTGGCTCTTTGGCTCCCTCACTGCATCTCCTGACTGTGCCCCATAGGCACCATCCACCGCAGTGAGGTGAACAGCTGACAGTTCTTGCAACATGCCAAGCTCTCGCCCGCCTCCCTGGCTCTGCCCTTGCTGTATAGCAAAAACCACCCAAGAAGCCTCTCCTGTACCATCGTGTTCCCTGCACCGCAGAGCAACCTCTGTTTCTACCTCTGCGATCAGCTCTGTGGTAGCCATTCTTCACTTGTTCCTTCTGCACCTGTGAGGGAAAGGCTGTGAGTCTCATCTGTGCCTAGCACAGCATAGTGCCTGGAATTACAGAGACTCAATAGCACGAAATGACCACATGAATGGTCACTGAAGAGGCACTTTCATAGGTGGACTTTACTGAGTATATAGTGTCCTCAACCGGACTATTTGGTGTCTATTATAAAGATGAAAGTTTTGTCTCCAGCTGAAAGAAAAGTGTTTCTCTAAACCTGCCAGGCCAGGCTCCAGGTCTTGGGGACACAGAGGTGGACAAGACAGACTATGTCCCTGCTCTCACGGCACTTGCATTCCAGCAGGGGAGATGATGCTACACAGTGATCAGTACTGTGGCAAAGAAGAGAAACAAAAGTGAAATACTTGTTAGTAAGAGATGAGAGGAGGTTGGGGCACATTACGTGGGAAGAGGGGTCTGAGGAGGTGACAGTAGAGCTAAGGCCAGAACAGTGAGAGGAGGCTTCATCCAACATAAAGGCGTTCTCTTATTACATACTAGTTAACAGAAAGATGTTTTTGACTTTGTACCTGGAGGCTACAGCAGCATCTCAGAAAATATAATCTGGCTTTGGATAAATCTTTCCCAGCACTTGAATGTTGCCCGTGGCCCTGAATTATGTAAGACGCCAGAGCACAGAGCTTAACTGCAGAGAAGCAGGAACAACTCAGCCAGGCTCTGGGAAAGCCCACAGTTCTCTCCTCCTCCGGGGGCCTGTGCTTCCTGGAACAGCCCCAGCCTGCCAGTCCCTGTGCCTAGAGGTCTCCCTCACAGCCTGGAGCTTCCTTCTGGGGAAGCTCCAGGTCCTCCCCCTACAACTTGCTATAAAGCAGCTCACAGCTGGCCTCCTTTCCCCTGGTCTCACCTGGGCCACCTCAGCTCCCCTCCCCAAGGCAGCACCTCTCTGATGGTGTTCCCGCTGCTCGCATTTGCCTCCTGCCTTTTACCTAAATGTACCTTTGGTCCCCATCCAAAGTAATAATCCTTAATGCCCTCCTCACGGACCTATTTGCCCGATGATTTCTACTAAAATATTTCACCGTGCCATCCCTTTCTTCACCCCTCCGTTCCTTTATTATCTCCTTCCTATTGATCTGCAAACACGTGCTGTAGCCAATGCTTGTCCTTGATCAGTTGTTCCTGGCACATTCTTGCAGTCCTGACAATCAGGGATATTGTTCACATACACATACACACACACACACACACACACACACACACACACACACACAATTACACATTTTGTATGCAATGCCTGCTGTATTTCCTCTGTCTTTACAGCATAGTTTCTGTTTGGCATGCATCTACTACCTCTAATACACCTAGCAACACTAGGATGTAGGCACCCTTATTTTACAAACGAGGAGATTGATGGTAATAACAGTGCCTGCCTTGTGTAGTTGTCATGAGGATTAAATGAGATAATGTACAATAAGCACTTAACCCATGCTTGGCACATAGCTAGCACTCAATGATAGTTATGATTAATTGACCTCTTAGTCACCATTGTGTTTAGTTATTAGCTAGATAAAATAGAAGACAATATCTTAACATAATTACAAAAGCCAACATTCTTATTTTAAAGGGTTTTTTTTTCACTAGCTATTCTCATGACTTTTTATAACCCAGAGAATTTGCCTCCTTCTTTTCATCTCTGCCCTCCACGATGGACAAAGATAAGCCCAGAGGTATTTAGAATGGAAAAGGGCATAGCAACCATTCCTCTACATCTCCATAAGCCCTGTCCCCAAAGCCAAGCATCTTGTCCAAATCTCCATAAGGACCGTCATCCGTGCCTGTCAACATCTGAGGCACAAGCTCCGTTCAGTCCTGACTTGTGTCTGTATCTCTTGCTTTCTTGCCTACATAAAGGCATTTTTGGCTGGGCTTGGGAGCTCAGCCTGTAATCCCAGCACTTTGGGAGGCCAAGACGAGTGGACTGCCTGAACCTGGGGGTTCGAGACCAGCCTGGGCAACTTGGCGAGCCCTCACCTCTACAATAAAAAAATAAATAAATAAAATTGAAAAAAAAATTAGCCAGGTGTGATAGCACATGCCTGTAGTTCCAGCTACTTGGAAGGCTGAGGTGGAACAATCACTGGAGCCAAGCAGGTCGTCGCTGGGGTGGCCGTGAGCATGCCACTGCACTCCAACCTGGGCGACAGAGTGAGACTCCAACTCAAAAAAAAAAAAAGATTTTTTTTCTTCTTCCAGAGCTCACCCTTTCTCCTCCCCCCCCCCCACTTCATCTCCACCACAACCACCTTGGAAACCTTACACAAGACATTTTCCTCAAAACAGCACACATACCTCAAATCACGTTAGAACTTTGGTGCACCACCACATGCCAGTAGGTGCTCCTCAGAAAACTGCATTATCGGATGAGTGTGGGAAACCTTTTGTTAAAGAAGCATAGGCAGGCCTCCCTGTTGTTGGGCTTTATCTCAGACCTCTAATAGGCAAGTGAAGGTGGGGCACATCTGGGGCTCTTGACATCTCAGTGCTCCTCCAGGGGATCTGCCCTGAGAGCACTTGGGCAGGGACAACTTTTTAATGTCTTGTCAGAGCCTGGTGTCCTGAGGGGTTGTGGGGGAGCAGTGCACAGTTTGTGAAAAAGCAACCTCTGCATTCTGCTGGAGCTGGGTTGGGAATGGAAACCAAGGAAGGTAGGGAAGTACAGGGCAGGAGCCACCCAGGGTCAGTTCAGCAAAGAGCAGATGGGACAGGCCCAAGTGGAAGGCAAGATGGGGAGAAGTCTTGCTAGGGAGCCCACAAATTAGAGAGAACTCATATTGCAGGAGGTGGAATGGCAAGAGGCAATTATTTCCAAAATTCTTGGTTAGAGGTCCCCAAATTCTAGCCATATGGCTAGGATTCAGGGAGGAAAGTAAATTGACCCCACAATTTGAGAAGGTTAGATTTTACCAGTTGGACCTGCCAAACTCTGAAACAGTGGCATCGAAGAAACAACCCTTAGAGCTTTCCAGAGAAGCCCTGACCCTGCTACCTCTGGACTCAGCAGGTCACTAACTCTCTGGGAACCTGATTTTCCAGAATTTATAGCAGAAATCATGATGGTTCCTGCCTCCCAGGGAGGTTGTGAGACGTATATTGATGATCCAACAAGTACCACATGCAGTGAGTCCATTAATGTGACTTTCTCTTTGGTGGATTGCATTTCTTTCTTCCTATCATTATCTCTGGGTCTCTCCTAGGTCAAGAAGAAGAGAGATTGGCCCTAGAAACTGCCCTGATGTATGGAGCTAAAAAACCCCTCAACACAGAAGGTGTCATCAAATCGAGGTCTAACGTTGACATGGACTTTGAAGTGGAAAAAGCCGTGCTGGGAAAAGACTTCAAGGTCACCATCACCTTCCAGAACAACAGCCCCAACCAGTACACCATCTCAGCCTATCTCTCGGGCAACATCACCTTCTACACTGGGGTCTCAAAGGCTGAATTCAAGAATGAGACATTCGATATGACGCTGGAGCCTTTGTCCTGTAAGCTAACAAGAGTGTGGTTCCCTCCAGGGCTTGTTACCTGGCTCCCTGTCTCACTAGGTGATAGGTTCTGTCTAAGTTAAAGCTCTCCCCCGGAGCTCACGAGTGTGAACTACACAGGGAGAATCCACCTATCCAGAAAAACCTCCACTTTCATCTTCACATCTCATGCCTGGAAGGGAACACCAACGATTTCAAACCTAGAGCCCCATGAGTCATAAGAATGAAATGAAACTTCTTGCCACTCAAAGTGTGGTCGATGGACCAACCACATCAGCATCCCTATGAGTTTGTTAGAGATGCAGAATCTCACACCCCACCCCAGACCTCCTGAATCAAAATCTGCACTTTCAGAAGGTTCCAAGGGAATTGGCATGCACCAGAGAGTTTGTGAAGCACACATAAATGACCCATCTCAGAAAACAGGCCCTCTGGTGGCATCTCTCTCCCAAGCCAGGAAAACCTTTTGGGGGCTGCCCATAAAGAATGACGTGCTTTTCTTTCCCATTTATAAGGCAGGAGGATCTAAGATCTGCCTTCAGGCTGTTTCTTAAAAATACTCTGTCTTATTCTAGGAAGAGTGCCCATCACTGAGAGAGGGCCTGGAGGCACAAGAGGTGCTATCCCCAGCTCACGGAGGGCTTCAGTCTCTTGGCCATCTTTCATGGGGCATTCGTGCACACGTCCTTCCAAGCATTTATCACTACAAAAATCCCCAATATTTTAATAGGTTGGGCTCAGCATGCTTCAGCTTGCATTAAGGATTGCAGTTGTGACCTGTCTCGATTCTTGAAAGGCTGGTATTGAGTGGGCTCAGGAGTTGGCCACACGACTGGCAAAATGAGTCAGCCAGAGAAACCAATCTCCAGGCAGAGTGTGGCAAGTTAGATGGAGCAGGTTGAAAATGACCCTGGACTCTACAAGGCACCAATTTTTGACTACCTGACATGTGGGACTGAAAAAGAAACAAAAAACTGTACACAAACAGTAATTTTTACAAAGGGGAGGCAAGCAAGCCTAGTATGCCCCACTGGGATGACTGAACCCCATGCCTTGATGGTTCTCAAGCTCTCTGGATTCAGTGACCATCACGGCCACAGTACTTTTGCTGAGGCTGCAGAAAATCTTCCTGGAAAAATGGGACACTCTCCTAAAAATCCTAATTCAAAGAAACCTACTCAAACCTGAAGGAAGCAATCTCCCTAGCTTTAGTAACATAGCTAACAATATATATAGCTCCATAATATTCTTTTTTGGAAACTGGAAGATTAAATACTTGTCCTGTCTCTAGGGCTAGGGGAGGCAATTCTCATAGAAAAGAATAGTTAGTGTAAAGTACTAAAAAGGACAACATTCACAGTCATTTAGAACAGGTAGCCACATCCGATTTCAGAAAGTCTGATTCTTGCAGTTAGACAACTCTAGACATAAAGGATGACTGTGTCACCTGCTAGCTTTGTGTCCCTGAGCAAGTTACTTGAGCAATATGAATTACTCGAGCAATATCAGTAAATGGGAACACTACCACCCACACCAACTGGATTGTTGGTCCAGTTCCCCAAACCTAGTGCTTGCAAGTCCAGCTCTGTCTTTTGCTGGAGACCTAGCAATGCCTGCCCTTATGGAGTTTCTGGTCTCATGGGGGAACCAGACAATAAGCAATCAAACAAGGGAATATGCAGTATGGTCATGTGGGTAACAGAAAAATATAAAGCGGGTTAAGGGAGGCAGAGAGTGTTAGTGGGGATAGGGTGTTCAGGGAAAACCTCTCTAATAGGGTAGTATTTAACAGAGGCCAGACAGAAGGGCAGGAGTGAGCATTCCACCCAGAAGAAACCATATGTGCCAAGGCCTTGGGACCAGAGCATTTCTTATGTGCTCAGTGAGCAGCATGGGCCAGAAATGGGAGTAAATGAAGCAAGGGGGAAAGTGATGGGTGCAACAATGTAGGTTTTTGTAAGAACTTTGTCATTTATTTTGAGTGAGCTGAGGAGCCAGTGGAGGTTTTTCAGCAGAAGTGTGACATGATCTAACTTAGATTTTGAAAGATCACTCTGGCTGCTGTGTTGAGAGAGACCAAAGGAGAAGTGGGCCTGACGTTTAGAGACAAATTGGGATGTTTTTGCAATCATGCAACTGAGAGACAGATGATGGCGGTAGTGATGGAAGCACTGAGACCTAATCAGATCGGGGTATGTTCTGAAGGTAGAGCCCACCTGTTTGACTGATGAGTTGGCTATATGGTGTGAGAGAAGGAGAGTATGGAGGAAATCAAATGAGATCGTGTATATGAAATGCTTTGCACATGGTCGGCTCCCAGAAAATGGTACCTTCCAACAAGTCTAAGACAGAAAAGATGAATTGATGCATTAAGGCCACACGCAGCAATTAGAGGCAAAGTAGACCCATCCAGGCAATGACAGTGAGTCTTTTTGTATAAACTTGGCCCCAAGTGGGCAAGTTCCCTTGCTCCTGTCCCCATTACCTGGAGTCCAGCACAGACCCTTAGACAGGAAACTAAGCACCAGCCCTTTTCACAAGTCATATTGCTCACTCTCCTTCTCATTCTCTCTCTAATCCAGTAAAAGAATGAGTTTGTATGAGTGAGTGGGCCAGACTGGAATGCTGTATCATCCTCTCAGTCATTGATCTAGGGACAGCTGACCAAACCCACGCCTGAGTCAGTAGGAACACAGCTCCCACCCACTCGGCCAACCCTGGGGCTTGTCCTCAATAACTTGAAGGGAATTGGAGACTCTTTGTTCCTTTGCCCCACAGGCAGGTGGCATCAACTACATGCAATAAGTTGTGTATTGCAATCTAAAATAAATTGCCGTATATTGCAAAAAGCCACATAATTTGAAACCTTGATCAAGCATTCTTAGATGCCTCTACTGCAAAGAAAGTTTTCCCAGTAGAAAGGGGAGGCGTACTTTCCAGATTGATCATGAAAGGGAATGTGTGTGCTAGAATCAGCCTGGAAGCTCTGCATAACTTAAACCTCTCAGTACCTTCAAAGGTGCTATCATTTCCACTTGGCTATATTTAGTTTTCTTTGCTTTTTGGAAAAGAGATGAGGCAGCTCCAGTCTGCCTCCCTCGGCTTTCCCCAGACACCGTAAACGATATTGGCAGCATCCCAGCCCCACCGCTCATAGAGGGAAAATCTATTCCTCCTTCTCTTGCCACGTTTAATAAACTTTATCTAGAACAATTTCTGTGCAGTGGCAAAACACAGCACTTACATAACATACTATTTCAGGAGCACTGTTCTCTTGGGCTCTGAAGCACAGCCTGCTTTCTTTAGTGCTATAATTTAGGGAACATTCTACCTCAGACAAGAAAGGGGTCCTTATGCTGAGATTACAAAGGTAGCAAGTAAAGGAGCCAGGTATATCCCACTTACCTAAAAAAAACCAGTGGTTAAAAATAGCCACAGGAAGTCCATTTAAAAAAAATATTACTAGTGGCAGCAAGAGGCAAAACGCATGTTCTCTAGGCCTGTAACTTTGCCACTCCATCCATTCAGATCTGGAGACATGAAAAACTAGCCACATGTGCTCATCGAAGGCTGTGTCCAATGGAAGACCAGAGCCTCACTCATTTGGACAATTAATTGCAAGGGGAGCCATGAAGGAAGCAGGGTCCAAGATCAGGTCCAAAGAAGGCACTGTGAGTGAATCATTCAAAAAGGCAGAATTCAGGAGGCAAAGTCGAGGCAAGGCCATAGCTTCGAAGAGCCAGCTCTAAATGGAATAGGAGCTCTCCAGGAATCAAGTCAACCAAGCTAGTTGTTTAGCACTTGTTCAGGATGAACCAATACATTCTAATAATCTGCATGGCCTAGGACAGCATTTCTCAGTCTCAGTACCATTGACCTATTGAGGTAGATACTTCTTTGTTGTAGGGACTTTACTGTGCATTGTGGGATGTTTAGCAGCATCTCTGGCCTCTAACTACCAGATGCTAGTAGTAACCCACCCTCCACCCCAGTTGTGACAATAAAAAAGGTCTCTGGGCATTGCCAAATGTCCCCTGGGAGACAAAATTCCCATTGACAACAACCCAGTCTAGAATGACCAATCTTTCCAGTTTGCCAGGGATTGGTGGGGTTCTCGGATGCAGGACTTTCAACTTTAAAACCCAGACCGTCCTAAATTCATCCTAACTCTGCCCTAACTCCACCCCATTCTGCTATTAGAACCTCCAGTCTCTCAGAACATCTCACACTGGAACAGGCATTCTCTGGGACCATATTCAAATGCAGATCCTGATTCAGTGGTGTAGAGTGGGGTTGAAGAACCTATATCTCTAACAAACCCCCAGACCACAAAGCAGACCACAGGAGCAGCAGCAAGGGCCTCCATTAGAAGCCATGCCTTCCACTGAAATCAAGGCTTCTTGCAGGGCTGATTCTGAGGAGATCCCCCTGGTTGTTGAAGAGGGCCCTCTCAACCTTAGTTGTACCTCAGAGTCAGCTATGGGACTTTGATAAAACACTGATGTCTGGGCCCTGACCGCCAATGCTCTGATTTAATTGATCTGGGGTGGGACCCAGCATGGCAGATTTTTAAAGGTTCCAGTTGATTGTGATGTGGAACCAAGACTCTTCCATCAGAAGCCTAGACGCAGGCACAACACCTGCATATCTGATAAGAGGCTTCCAAGGTGAGGTGCTGTCCAAGTCAGAAGGCTCTCCAGCCTCTTGGTCTTCAGGGTCCAAGGCAAGAGGCAGCAGGTCGAGTCCAGGTGTGAAATGATAAGCATGGCTCCAGATGCCCTCACCTTCTAGCCAGAGGTGGGTCAGGAGCCCTTCCTTCTGCCCTGGAGCTGGTTCATCCACAGGCAGCATTTCTCCCTCCTTACAAAACTGCTGCTCAATACAGGGGCTAAAATGAACTGCCCTCTGCACTTAAACAACCAGTCATGGGAAGTATTTCCTTCAATAACTTCCACAGGAAGGAGAAGTCTTTGCCAATAGCCATTGGGGAGGGAAGCCATGGAGATGCTCAGTTCTGTGAATGCTCTTAGAGTCTGTTCTCTGTGGGTGGAGATAGAGGTGTGAGTCACTCATTTACCTGCTGGGCCTGTCAGCTATTGGTACACACAGGCACCTGGCTCCAACCAGGTAGCAGCAGGTACCACCTGGACTACAGCCTACAGAAGATCTGCCCAATGCACTCTAGGCTGTGGGAAATTATAGTCATAAAGTGTGCCTGAGCCGCAAGATAGAACTCACCATCCTCAGCCCAGGTGGTGATTGGAGGGGAGCGAGGAGCACTACCCATCCTCCAAATGCCATCCTATCTGACTTTTCCCCAGGAACTAAAAGCTGACATCAGTGGCTGGAAGAAATATGCCTTTGGCACAGAGGTCTTCTAACCACAAATAGGGGAGAGTCTTGAAGGTAGCTGAATGCAATTGGTGGAAACTGGTTTCAACAGCTTCTTTCTCCTAAATAGAAAAATCACGATGTCAGATTGGTTACAGGAAAAGCTGGAAAGAAAAGACAAGGTTTAGGTCATTGACAGTTTTGCTCAAGTGTGACCCATGGTCTGGGCGAGACATTTCTTATTTATCAAGGGGACAGTATGTGGGACAGTGGCCTTGGACTTTGCCACTCCACATGTGCCATATTGGGATCATCACTGCCCAAATTAAAGCCACTGTTAAAAACTCCTTGTTCCTCCATTTTAAACATCTTTGCCATGGCATTTATTTTACAACCGCAGAACACTGTTTGGAAAGTGTGACACCATTTCTCTAGAAAGACTTCACTGAACATTAAATTTCCAGCACATTATTTACCTAAGAAGCAGGAGAGCTGGTCTCCGATTGACTCTCTGTTCCATTGGCCCCTCACCGTTGCTGTGCTCTTGGTGGTGGTTGTGCAAGTGTGGGAAGGATGGGTGGCTTGGGGAAAAGTCAAGCACATACCATCTCGAGTGTTGACATAGGGCCTGTTTGTTTTTCCTCCTGCCAGTTAAGAAAGAGGAGGTGCTGATCCGAGGCGGGGAATACATGGGCCAGCTGTTGGAACAGGCAAACCTGCACTTCTTTGTCACAGCTCGCATCAATGAGACCAAGGATGTCCTAGCCAAGCAGAAGTCCACTGTGCTGACGATCCCTAAGGTCATCATCAAGGTTGGTCTTAGCGTCTCATCTCAGACAAAGGAGAAAGGCATCTAGTCTTTGTGTGTGTGTGTGAGTGTGTGTGTGTGTGTGTGTGTGTGTGTGCGTGCACGTGCGCACGAATGTCCTGCTCCAAAAAATAATAACAATGGTGTAAGGATCCTCCTGTTCTTTGAAAGAAGTAAACCACCCTATATATAGACATGTACACATAACACTCTTCCTCCAGATTTAAATATATAGATATAGCTGCATATATAAATATAACCTATGGGTATAAACACACTTGTGGAGTCAGATGAAGATGTGTAATGGTGGCAGATACTTAGAACTTTCAAGGTCTCCAGAATAAAGTGGGTTCAACAAGCCATAAGACAGATAAACTGCCTGTATTACTTGGGGCATAATCTTGTTCACTGAGGTGTAATTGCAGATATTAAGATGCAAAAATCAAAATAGACAGTTTGATGATGACTTGTATATATGTGCATACCTTGCAACCACCAGCCAGGGAAAGGGTCATTTTGCCTATTTGGTCAGCAGTTTTAATGGTGCCTCTCCAGTTTCCACCAGAAATGTATGCCCAAATGGCTCACAGGATTTGGCAGAGGCAGGCTGAGAGTGGATGGGAGCCTTTGTGTTCCTACTTTTCAGGCCCACAGCTGTAGCTTCTGGTGGCATCTGAGACCGCATCCCTGACCTTCCGGCCCTGGAAGCGGGAACTCAGGCCTCCAGCAGGGACTCTGGAAAGTGACATCTTATGCCAGCCCTTCTCCAGGACTTAGAACCCTTCCCTAGTTTCTGGAGAACACTCTTCATAAAGCGATTAAGAATGATTAGCACAGATCTTGCTAAGCTGCATTACTCTAAAGTGATAGATGAATCAAAGCTTCATAAAGTTCATCATATTTTAAGTGGTCCTACAGGTGGGTGGGAGGAGGGTAGGCCTTGTTACTCATTAATCATTTGCCATGAGTCATTTGTAAAGCTAATCACTTGTGTAGCATTGAGAATGGCAGTTTTCCTTGGGTACCCACTGGACTTCAGACACTTATTAAACCATGTTACACGCATAGTTGTGTTTTCAATCCTCAACAACACCCCGAGGTAGGGAGTGCAGGCATCACTTTACAGATGAGGAAAAATAAAGAACAGAGAGGTCACATAACTCATCCAAGATCACATAGCCAGCAAGTGGTAGAGCTGGGCCTCCAACGCCTGCCATCTGGCTGCAGAGGCAGGGCTGGAACCCAGCTCATTTCACTGTTTCTTATGGTCTAGTCCTGTGTGATGACACAATGAGCCACCCAACCTCACAGCCAACGCAGTGCCCACTGAGGAACGGAATGCCAGGTCCTTCATTTCTAGAAAGGCCCACATCATCACATCTTTTTGGTTTTTCACTTCTGTCACCACTCACGGGTCCATCATGGCACTGTCTACCCAGGAAGCCTTAACAGACAGAATGAAAACGAGGATGTGCATGGTTTGCAGGTGGAATCAGAAGCAAATGCAAAACAGAGAAGTGGGGACTGTGGTTGCCCCAGAGGCACTGTCATCCCATAAGAATGGGAAGTCGACAGCAGAAAGCACAGGGTGCCCTGTCCAAGGAGGCTGCTCTTCCCTGCTAGCTCTCCCTAGAGGCACCGGCCAGCTGCCTGTGAGCCTCCTCCAGCTGCACGGTACAGGCAGCTCTTGCCACCCTCGAAGGGCAGTGGGGTAGGGCTCATTCGTGAGCTCAATCCTGAACCTTCCTCACCAGAGGCAAGGCCTATGTGCTTACTTAATTATAAGGCGACGGCCTGTCCCTGCAGAGGTCTCAGGGGAGAGCCTTCCCAAGCTGTGAATGGCTCAAACCACAGCAGAAAATAGAATTTAATTGCACCACTGATAATAAACTGGATGTGTGAAGGAAACTGATAACTTTCATCTTTTAGGCATTATTAATTTGAAGGATTATGTGTTAGTTGTCTTCTGGGTTTACTTAAAAAGCAGTTTAATTCCCCAAGGAAGAATCAGAAATACCTTATCCCACAAGTTAGCAGACCTAAGAGGAAGGGTGTATTTTAAATAGAGAGTTGTTTTGTTTTGTGTTTGTTTCAAGGAATCAAGGATGCAGTTCCTGGAGGAAACTTATTTAGAGGTAGGGCCCTTTAACGGGGACTTGAGTCCAGAGAGATGGAAATTCTGGCTTCTGTCCATGCCAAGATTGTTCAGAAGGACGGTACAAGCCATTGTCCTATAAACTGTCCCTTAACCATTAACCTCACTAACTCCAAGAACAAGCCAAATCCAAACAGGGGAAGAGGTGTTCCTGGGTAAAGCCCCTCACACCCAAAAGCCACCAGGTGTCACGGAGCTGTGGGAGGTCCTGAGTCCAGAAACTCAGGTCAGTGGCCTGGGGATCTGGGGCACTGTTTCACCTCCTAGAGTGGAGAAAAGAGGAAAGGAGAAGAGAAGAAAGGAGAGAAGAGAGGAGAAAAGGAAGGGAGAGGAAAAAGAAGGGAGGATGGGGAAGGGAAGAAGAGGGGACGGGTAGGACAGAAGAGAAAGGGAGGAAATGGAGGGGAGAGGGGAGGGGAGAAAGGGAAGAGAGATAGGGAGGAGAAGAGGAGAGGAGGAGGAAGGAGGGTCAATGGAGAAGAGAGGAGAGGTGAGAACAGAAGGGAGGAGAAGAGGAGGGGGAATGGGAAGGGGAAGAGGAAGAAGGGGAGAAAGGAGAAGAGAGGAGAGGGGAGCTCTAAGAAAACACTAAGTTGAAAGGCCTCAGGGAGAGGACCCAGATAATGTTACACACAGGCTTTGGAGAGGGAGCTGAGTGCAGCGGAAACACAAAACCACCATGGCTCAGAGGTCCAGAACTACCTACGACATGTGTCATGTCCCCAGATTCTAGGCTATGCTCAGGGATACAGTTCCTGGAGGAAACTTATTTAGAGGTGGAGCCATTTGACAGGGCCTGGAGTCTAGAGAGATGGAAATTCTGTCTTCTGTTCATGTCAGGTTGGGGTGGGGGGAGGACCAGCTGCCTGAGCCTCAGTGTTGCTGTAGAGAACGTCCTAGGCACAAGGTGAAGCAAGATGAGGCAAAAAGAGAACGTGACTTCCCCGCTCAACTCACAGGTGAGAGGAGGGAGTGAGATCAGCACCCAGAAGTCACAGTGACAGCAGCTGTGGTTTAGTAAGCATGGCATTATTAAACACGTCCCTCGTGTGGTATTATTATTTAATCCTCATCACCATCCTACAGGGGTGG
This sequence comes from Tarsius wallacei, assembly GCA_963574415.1. Lineage (NCBI taxonomy): Eukaryota > Metazoa > Chordata > Mammalia > Primates > Tarsiidae > Tarsius > Tarsius wallacei. Next base: position 19,427 of record CAUYQG010107507.1, read on the forward strand.
GAATGTTACTATAATTCCTATTTTACAGATGGGAAAACTGAGAGGCCCAGAGAGGGTAGTGCCTTGTAGCATAGTGATCAAAACATAGGCTCTGGAACCAAACTATCCAGTTCAAGACCTGTTTTCTCAACATAGCTATGTAACCCTGGATGGCTCATTCAACCTCTCTTAGCTTCTATTTTCTCATCTGTAAGACGAAGGGTCTGGTAACTCTCCTTCTAGGGTTCTTGTGAGTATTTAATGTGTCAATGAGTGTCTGATGCCCAAGTCACAGTGAACACCAAGTATATGTTGGTTGCTACTATAATTGCCGTTATTGTGCTCATAAGTAACCTGTCTACGATCACATGCTTCCTGAGGAAGGAGCAACACTTCTAACCCAGTTTTCCTGTCTTAGAAGTTTGTGCAGGTGGCCACTAGACTAGGTTGCCCTCACAATGGAACTTTCACAGAAAGCAGAAGATGGCAATTGCCTCCACAAGGGTTTTGTGTTCAAGGAAGAAGCGATCACACAAGCCTGAGTAAAGTATCAAACATGAAGGCTGTAGAACGATAGCTGATCCCCAATGAATAGATAACAGTTAACCAGTAGAAATGGATGGAGAGAACATTCCAGATACCAGAATAGAATAAAGCATCAGCAAGGGCTGGGGGGAGGTAGACAGTGGCATGGAGCCCCAGGAAGCCTGTCTTGGCTGGAATGGAGGCTGGGAGCAGGAGACAAGTAAAGATAACCTGAGAGAGGCAGCTTGGGGACATTGGGAGGGGAGCCTACTGTTTTTAGATTAGAGCTTTGTCATTGACTCTGTGGACAAAGAGGCTTCAGTGAAGATTCTGGAGTAGGAATGCAACATGACCATCAGCTCTGCCATCCCTTGAGTCAGAGCCCCATTTATCCTTCTTTTCTCTTCAAAGCCTTTGCCTATAGTGCTGTCTTCCTTAGGGAGTCCCTGGCTCAGCCTTGGAACTGTAGTGACCAAGCAGCTAGTTTCCAGCTGTTCTTACGTCATTCTCTTTATAGAGCAAATCTAGGTCATCCTGGAAAATATTGGGTGCCCCTGTATAAATCCAAGTCATTGTCAACCCAAGCAGGCTAGTGGCTATGTGTCCCTACATCCTAACGAACTCAGTCTTGGATTTTATTTGTCTCTGGGGCAACAAAGATTGGGATTGGACTAAACTGTGCTCCCAATCAACTATTCCCAGCACCCACCATGCATGAGTCAGAATGTGATCCCATTAAGGAAAAAGGCAGGAAGAGAGACAGTCATTAAACTTTAATGAGCACACGTCTCTTTCCCCATCCTATCAAAATATTTGATGAGAAAATTATATTTCATTACAGACTTAGAAATTTTCTCTACCTTTCCAGTGTTGATTGTTCTTTCTCTCTCTCTCTCACACACACACACACACACAGACACATACTCTCTTTCTCTCTCTCTCTCTCTCTCTCTCTCTCTCTCTCTCTCTCTAAATTTCAGTATCCTCTTTGCAAAGTAAATGACACTAACAATCGTACTGCTCCTATTAATTACAATCTTACATAAAACACAGAGTTGTTATGGAGATTCACATCTGTAGCAGTATTTGTGAGAATGCTAGTGAATGTTCCCTCCATCCTTCCCTAGTCCCTTCAATGCCTGGGAATTCAGTAGTCATGCTCCAGGAGTTGCTTAGGGTAGCATGTGGACCACGGGGCTGCTGTGAATATAACTCTTATCTTGCAGCATGAGATCTCTTGAGTCTCTGGTGAGCAGGTGTTGAGCATAGGTGGCATTCCCAGGAAGGCCAGCCTTGAAGAGGCTGGAGTAAAGCTGGAGGGAGAGAGGAGATAACATGTTCACATGTTCTTCAGATGACCTCTGCTTGGCACCAACTCTTCTAAAACAGCCCATGAGCCGGCACTTCTGTGGTATTATCACATGAAGTAAGTCCTGCAGCCTTGACAGAACATTATCAAACACCAGTAGAATGATTATACTTTTCTCATACAAACTAGAGAGAATTTTGCTAGGAAAAAATGTAACCATTTTCTGTGTAAGTGATTTATTAAAAATTACAACCATGAGCAAACAGGTACCGCAAAGATTTTTTTAAAAACTTAAACTTTTAAAATGTGAACAATTGACTATTTCCAAGAGTTTTTAGTAACATACAATTTTTCCTTACATTTTGTTTGTTAGCTAAAGAACTTATCAGTATGTATTCATCTCTTTGTTTAGTCACTCATGCATTTACACATTCATTTATTGAACTCATTTGATATATAGTTATTTGATGTCCATTCTGTAAATAAGTTGTAGCAGGCTGGGCTCGGTGGCTCAGCCTGTAATCCCGCGCCTTGGGGGGCTGAGGTGATGGATTGCCTGAGCCCGCGGGTTTGAGACCCTCCTGGGCAACTTGGTGAGACCTCATCTCTACAAAAAAAAACTAGCCGGGCATGGTAGCTCCCGCCTGTAGTTCCAGCTATTTGGAAGGCTGAGGCAGAAGGATCGCCGGAGCCCAGCAGGTCGAGGCTGCGGCGGCCGGGAGTGGCCACTGCACTCCAGTCTGGGTGACAGAGTGAGACTCCAACTCAAAAAAAAAAAAAATAAGTTGTAGCAAATGCCAAGAGCTTCAGAAAAAATTATCAGGTTGAGAAAACTCAATCTTGAGAACATTTTCATTGCCTTTTTCTTTGAAATGGGGAAAGACTGCTGCTCTTTCCTTCTGACACTGGCCGACCTTGGTCAGCCCCAGGAGAGCAGTGGCTCTGTTTTAGTCTGAACCACTCCTGGGGTGCCCTCTTATAAGGACGGTGAGCACAGCACCAGGAAAACAGGCTAAATCTATATAAATCAGCTTCAACAAGCAAAATGTCTACTTGACTGGCACTGGCCTGTGGGATCACACAGGTTCCACGGGAAGTGTCACTGTCAAACCCCAGAGGGAACAGAGACCTTCCTCTGGACAGCCCCACTCCAGGCCTGCCCTTACCCTGTCCTGTGCAGACCGTGCCCATCTGAGGGTGGAAGGGAGACAGTCTAGCCCACTCACCACCCAACAAGCCCTGCAGCCTATCAGGAGACCTGCATCCACCACAAAAACAAGGACTCCTTTTCTACTTTGCACAGACACATGTGGCTCCAGCCCCACAACTAAATCTCTTCCAACTGGGGACACTAGCTTGTTTATTCTTTTTTTTTTTTAGAATGACAAAAAATATTTTACCAAAATATAAGATTTACAGAAGCTTCCAGACAAGCCAGACAAAATGGTCACAAGCTTTTTTTGAAGGGGATTATTCTTAACAACCAACCTACTGTTTTGTTCTAACTGGACCTTTTCATAAGATGCCTGTGATTTTTTTTACTGAGGTTCACTCTAGAATTCTCTCCAGTTCCCCGTCACTCACACCCCTGAAGCCCACCAGAGCGGGAAGACTGGGAGGGTTCTGTGGTGGGTGCTGGAACCCGCCCCTCCCACATCCCAACCCCCATACTTTTATCCTAGAGGACAAATTAAAACTGGGGAAACCACTTGAGATGTCATGAGCACCACAAAGTACATGGCAGCGAATGAGTAAATTGGGAGACTGAACGACAGTTTTGTTTGCTCTGTAAATATCTCAAACTTTCCATCAAGGTAGAAAATGAAAACAGTTACATGTTCTAATTATCCCTGAACCCTGACCATTTTCCCTCCGTCTCCAGCCTAGCATGTTCTCTCTCCAACCTCCCTGTGCTCTCTGGGGCTCCATCACAGCTCCTGTCACCAGGATTCACCCCCGCTCTGCCTGCCCCCACCACCCTCCAGGGAAGACCAGAGGACAGGGAGTAAGAGGGGAGCTTCTCTGCTTCTCTCCTGTGTGATTCTCTTCTGCCTAAGAAACCAAATCCACATTATTCCCCCTAGAGGACCTTATGGGTGAGGAGGGTCTCCCTGGCAAAATTTTCTCTCTTTAAACTTCAACTTCCATGAATGCTAGTATGTTTCAGATGCTCTGCTCTACAATATTGCATTGAATCATCCCAGTAACTGCACAAGAAACTGAGGCCCAGAGAACTCAAGAGACTTGCCCAAGGACACATAGTGGCAGCCTCTGGTCTTCAGCCCCTGAATCCAGCTTGCTTTCCCCTCAGCTTCACCAGAATAATATCACTGTCTGCATCCCAGCCACCACAGCCCTGTCCCCGACACTGTCCCAGGCTATCTGTGGAGAAAATCAAAAGGGAGATCCTGTTGTGAGAGACTCTAAGCAGGGCAAGGCTGTTTACCCCAGGAAGGTAACTGACTCTCCACCTATTCATAGCTGTTGGTCAGCAAGGATCAAGGTCATGGAATAAGACAGTAGGTATAGCCAGGAAAGAACATTCTTGACTATCTCTATGAAGAAGCCCTCCTCCTCTAAGGTGTGAATTTCAGCTCTCCCTTCGGGACAGCTGCAAAACAACATGCATTCTCATTTTGAGAATGAAAATGAGAAATTACTGGTTACTAGGGTACCTAAAGCAAAGTTTTCTGTATGTATTTCTTATTTTTTCTTTTATCTTAAAAACAGACACACACACACACAAAGAAAAACCAACCCCATATACCTGTCATGTAATCCCAGTATGTTTAAACTACTGGTTATCTTTTTTTTAAATGGTATTGCTATCATTTTTAAAATAGAAAATCCTAAATAGAAATTCTTATTATTGTCAAATAATATATAACAAGGCCCAAAACTACCTTGTCACATTTTACTCTGGCTTAGGAATCTAATTCTTTCTCCAAAATGTCAAAAAGAAAGATGAGTTACACATGTGTTTTCAAATTTAGTTGAGGGTCAACAACTTATAACCACTGTCTTCAACTGATAGTTTAGTGATAACATAAAAAGATAATACTGCAAATGATTCTTTGGTGGATTTCAGAAAATAAAGAAGCTATTCCAGCAAAAAAGTTACTATGTTTAACTCTTTTCTATCAGAGATCACATATATAGTTCTAAAGATGAATGTTTTACAATCAGAAAGACTTGGATTTACATTTGAGTTCTGCCAACTTCCTAGCGCTGTAATCATTTTATTTCTCTTCCAAGTCTCACTTTTACATCGATAAAATGGGGATAATAATAATGTCTATCCCTAAGCTCAGAGGGCTGTAGGGAGGAGTAAATAAGGTAATATAAGTAAAATGATGAACAGAATGCTTGCATTAGAAGTAAACACTGACTAAATGTAAGTTTTTTATTATTACTTTTCATCACAGTCAGAGTAGGGTGTAGCCAAGCAATGACTCTGACCCCCAATTGTGTGCATTCAAGTCTCACGTAAACTATTCACTATGTGAGCTTGAGCAAGTGACTTAATTTCTCTACGCCTCAGTTTCCTCATCTATAAAATGAACACTCATCATATCTACCTCATAGTGTTGTGAGGATTAAATGAGTTAATAGAACTTTCTATAGTTCTATGATGGGAACATTCTAAATCTGCACTGGCCAATATGGTAGCCAACTAGCGACTTTTGGCTATTGACCAAGACTAAGAATTTGATTTTTTTTACATTTTATTTAATTTTAGTTGATTTTAATGTAAATAGCCACAGGTGGCTAGTGGCTACAATATTGAAAAATACAGACTGAGAACACTGCCTGGCCATCCCAGAACCACTAGCATTAGTTAATAAATGCCAATCTAAGCATCAGCTAGAAACAGTCATAGTGCAGAGTTTACAAGTAAAATTGTTTATTACCAGCAGTGCCCACAGGCCAAGGAGGACAAATCTCAGTTTCCAGTAATATCTGGAATGCATGATTGAAAGCACTTGAATAAGGGCTGCTAGGTGCACTGGTAAGCCATGTAAATCAAATTGCCTACTTAATTCACTCTTTCTCAAACTTTTTCCTTCATTCAGTTTTGGTTTTGAATGCACTTATGTACTTTGTAAAGCATATGTTCAGTGGGAGATATCTTGTGGTTTCCTAAAAAGCATTTTCTTCCAAAAAGTTTGTGTGTGTGTATGTGTGTGTGTGTGTGTGTGTGTGTGTGTGTAAATTTCCTGTTTACCAAAGAATCTGAGTAGCAGCTCATCATCAGAAAATACTATAAAGGACAAGAACTCAGTGTGTCAATATTGGTAAGAGGTACTTAACTTGGAAAAGCATCATATTACATATTTTAAATGGAATATTGAAAAAAAACAAAGCCATCAAATACATGCCAAAGCATTTGGTAAAACCGAGTATGGCATGTGCTTTATTCTTTTCTCTTCTCCAAAGTGAACACACATAAGAGTTTCTTCTTGATCTAGCCTTCTCTAAATTGCCTGAAGACTTCCTTTATTTAAGGTTTTATGAGAGCAAAGAAAACAGAAATACAATTACGCAGATAATGGAATTATATCTACAGCAATACAGGAAAGGAAGCTGTGCAGACTTCTGAAAGAATGAGATGCAAATGGACATTTCCTCCTAATATAGTCATTGTTCTCAGCATAGCATGGCGCATCATTTAAATCAACGCAGAACATGAAAACATTATGCACAGACTCCGTTTTCCCCAAAAGAAGTGAGGAGGGGAAGATGCCTCCACTTAAATTTCCCAAACAGAAAACAGTGAACATTGGGAAGGTTTTTGTATTGAGTTTGGTTCGTGTGTCTAATAAGGCTAAATGCTCCCTGTTACCATTATCAGTGGTCTGGAAGGGTGTACTTTGTTTTCCACAGTATAAGAATCCTCCTGTAGAGCTAGCCTACCTATGGAAAGCATTCTTTTTTTTTTTTTTGAGTTGGAGTCTCACTCTGTCGCCCAGACTGGAGTGCAGTGGCCGCTCCCGGCCACCGCAGCCTCGAGCTGCTGGGCTCCGGTGATCCTTCCGCCTCAGCCTTCCGAGTAGCCGGAACTACAGGCGTGCACTACCACGCCCAGCCAATTTTTTTTGATTTATTGTACAGATGAGGTTTCGCCTGCCCAGGCGGGTCTCGAACCCGCAGGCTCAGGCAATCCACTCACCTCAGCCTCCCAAGGCACGGGATTACAGGCTGAGCCACCGAGCCCGGCTGGAAATCATTCTTAATCTGGGTTTCATAGGCCCTAGAGAACCATGTATAGATACCCTGGATCCATAATACAGCCCCTAAAAATATGTGCCCATAGTGTATGTATTCTGTTCTTGTCTCTGTGCATGTCTGTGTAGGGGAAGGTTCAGTAGCTACTATGAGACTTATTTTTTAAGTGACTTATGCCTGTCCTTATAATAGCATGCCATTATAATAATAAATAATACATAACAACATATATAATGTATAACATGTAATATATAATAATAACACCTGGAGAAAGCAGGTGGCTCCAAAATGCTTTCTCCAGAAAGAGAGTGACCATTGCAAACACTTTTGTCAGTAATGTCTTTGTAGCAGCTCCACCTTCTCCAATTTAAAGAGCTTTTTGTAACTGTTATTTCTATCGTACATTTTTTTTAATCCAAAGGGTTTTTTTTGAAAAATTTTTACAGCAGGAAAAAATATTTTGGACACAGTGGAGAATTAAAGCAAAATCACCACGTAAAGTATTCTAATGCACTTCTGTACCTCCAGTAACTAAATTTATCGCATCGGGACATCTGGGAAGAAAGTGAAAAGTTCAGTTTGTCTCTGCATATTTTGTTCCAGCAGTTTCCAACTAGGGGAGGGAGGAAATAATTTTGCTTCCCAAGGTGTGTTTGGTTGTATTGACTGGGGCTGGGGGTTGCTCCTGACATGCAGTCACAACAGTCCCACAACACAGATGCAGGGAACCCAAAATGCCAGTAGTGCTGAGGCTGAGAAACCCTGGTCTAGACCATGACTATTGACTTGGACATAGCCTTCAAACCGGTCTAATCCATCCACACCCCATGTGCCAACAGACATAAAAGTAACTTCTGGTTCATGTTCCAGTTTGCCTGTTATTTAGCAAGTTTCCTCCCCATTGGGTCTTATTGACTCTCAGTCTTGTCACTGTGGCTTCCAATCCAACGGCGCTCCCACCAATTTGAAAATCTCCCTTACTTCCCAGCTGGTATCTTGGACCTCAATACAAAATGTTTTTGGATGTTTTGTTATTGCTGAGTTGTTGGCTTCTTCAGCTCTTCTGGCCTCAGAATCCAGTACTCCATCGTAGAGTCCAGGCTCTCTTGTTAGATAGACTTGAACTTGAGTTCCAGCCCCGTTGTTTAGTAGGTTCAAGTCCTCACACAAGTTATATGTCTCCCTGAACCACAGTTTTCTCTTTCATACAATGAAAGGCCTGGCACCAAGGGTCCTGCCCCAGAAAACTTTCTTCTTTCTAAGGGAAAGACTATTACTATAGAATTGTCTTGTTCCCAGATTTCTTAGTGCTGACACAACTGCAGCCCTAGTGTTGTGAGGCTTATGTGAGAATGTATGTGAACTGTGGTTGTCAACTGAGACTGGTCCCTAGAAATCAGCAGGGGTGTTTCAAATAAATAAATCAAAGACTCCGCCACCTGGGATTGTAATTTAGTTGTTTGGAATGGGTCTAAACCGCTGGAGTTTTAAAGTTTTCCTGGTGATTCTATTGTGCATACCAGATGCTGGTTAAAGCACTAGACTCACTGCCTGGCACACAATCCATGCCCTCTAAGATAGTTGTCACCTGCTGTCATCACTATCATGATCATTATCTACCTCACCCCTGATTGCCCTGAATGCAGCTCTCACCCCCTGCCCTGCAGGACATGGGGATTTGAATGTAACACACTTGGGAAATTGGCTGAAAGTTTCATTTTTCCTACAGACTTAAAAAAATCTCAGGCCGGGCTCGGTGGCTCAACCTGTAATCCCAGCGCTTTGGGAGGCCGAGGCGAGTGGATTGCCTAAGCTCGTAGGTTTGAAATCAGCCTTGAAACTTGGCGAGACCTCGTCTCTACAATAAATCAACAATTAACCGGGCATGGTAGTGCACACCTGTAGTTCCAGCTTCTTGGAGGGCTGAGGTGGAAGAATCATCTGAGCCCAGCAGGTCAACACTGGGGTAGCTGTGAGTGTGCCGCTGTACTCCAGCCTGGGCAACAGAGTGAGACCCCAATTCAAAAAAACAAAAATGTCATAGACAAAAAGTCAAAAATCATGGTTTGATAAAAGCCATAAGATTTTATTCTTTTTATTGATATATAATAATTATACATATTTATAGGGTATGTATGATATTTTGATACACGGCTACAATGCATAATGATCAAATCAGGAAGATTTTATTCTTGGCTCTAGAGTCAGTAAGCAAGGATCATCTTCTCAGGGCAATATTCTTCCTCTTTACCTCCATTCATAAGAAAGGCTCATTTTCATGTGGCTAAAGAAACCAGGTATAAATATGGCTGGGTTGTCAAATAGAAAACTCAACAGTAAATTCCATTTTTGAGCCACCACCTTAATATAACAAATATTTATTGGACACTGGCTAGGTATTGAAGGTAAAAGTAGGCTAAAATACTTAGATCATTGCTCCTCTAAAAACAAACTTGAGCTATAACGTGTTGAACCTTTTCCATGCACCTTCCATGCTGTTTTATGTGCTTTATCTCATTCCAATCCTTTCTCATGAGGGAAGAACTATTATTTTTATCTTGTTTCTAAGTTACTTAGAGCTTATACAGATCTGTGCATTTGGCATACACAGCCCTTAAACAAACAAGCAAATCTTTTAGCTACCCGGTCATTTTCCAGTACATTGTGTTTGTGTTGGGAAAGCATATAGTTCCAAGTCTGTGGTACATAGTAAACACCACATAAATTATAAAAATAGTAATAATAATAATAGTAATAATATCATTCTACATGGATTACCCCATACAAACATCAGTTCATTTGAGAGGAAAGGAAACTGAGGCTCAGAAGGTTTGTGTAAGTCACCAAGGCCCCACTGCTATTGAGTGTTGAAGCTGGCACTGAGCTCTGACCATTTCCTATGATGCTTTTCCAAATACCTGATACATCTGCGAGTCATTATAGATCAACTCACCAGCCAACAGTCCTATAACCTCCCGGATTCAGATATGGCTGCAGATCAAAAATCTCTTTTCCCTATTTTAGTGACCTGCTTCTTCTTCATGTTTAGCAGTAAGAACTCTCTCCTTGTCCATATTTCTTTCTAATGTGGTTGAAAGTAAGAAGACACAAGCCCCTTGGAACATTTTCTACCACCTGAACTCAAAAATCCCCTATGTCCTGGCAGAAAATTTGAGCTCTATCCAGAACCAGAGTTCACTTGGCCACCCTCACCACAAAATCTGTTGCTGTACCAAATGCACGTCTACCTCCTGCCGAAGAGAACAGCCAGTGGCCATGGCTACTGACTTGAGCTCTAATTAGGTTGGTTTTATAATGAGGAAAAGAGTGCAATTCTAATTAGTAATTTCCCATCATTTTCTCAATAGGTATCCCCCAGTCAAAGCAATAAGCTATCTTTGCCACACGGGTTCCATTGCAAAAAAAATAACCATACTGTTAAACTTCAGCAAAAGAGAAGATAGCTAAGGAAACAAGAGAACAGAAAGAGTTTTTGCTTGCTGCTAATAAACCACATTCTCCCTCTCCTTGTTTCTTAGGTCCGTGGCGCTCAGATAGTTGGTTCTGACATGGTTGTGACTGTTGAGTTCACCAATCCTTTAAAAGAAACTCTGCAAAATGTCTGGATATACCTGGATGGTCCTGGAATAACAAGACCAAAGAGGAAGATGTTCCGGTGAGCCCTGAGTAGTTGAGGAGTGTGGGTAGACTGCGGGAAGATCTCTCTATCTCTGTCTATCTATCTGTCTACCTCTCTCTCTCTCTCTCTCTCTCTCTGTGTGTGTGTGTGTGTATGGGTGGGTGGGTGTGTGTGTCTTTTCCAAACTTATATCCACTCCCAAAGAAAATGTCTAAGAACCTGCCACCTCCTTACTGACCATTTCTGTGGGTCATGAAATAAAAATAGTACTGGTTTTACCAGCACTTTCTTCATTTAAGCCTTAAAACCACCCCCAATAAGGTAGATACTATAATTATCTCTCTTGTAAGTGAAGAATGTGAGAATTTGAGAGATTGCCTGGTTGACCCTCAACATACGCAGTTTAGAAGAATACCAAGATTCAGATGCCAGGTGGATAGCCAGGTGGATAATTCCAGAACCCAAGTTCAAAACATTTTGCCATACTAGCTATTCATGTGTCGATTCTACTAATCTTTATAAAATTTTTCCCATGAGTTATATATTAAGTTAAAGAAGATACTTTGCATGGGTCCTTTCTTTCCAACCCCACCTCACAGATTTTACCAGCTTCTATCACTGTTACAACTGTGGTTTTCAGTTGTTCATTGTTTGTTTTGTTTTAGTCTTTTTTTTTTTTTTTTTTTGGAGAGCCTGAAGCACTCTAGATTTGGCTCCGCATTTGGAGGACCAAAGACTACTCCAGGCTCTATAATAACATGAATGAAACGCAGCCTCTTCCACACACAATGCCATCAAAGTGTGCCTGAGAGGTCTCAGTTCTGTGACTTCTACTGACAAAGAGTGTCTCCTAACAAGACAGCCCATTTCATGGTCAGGTAGCTCTAATGGTAAGAAAGCACGCTTTTCTATCTTTTGAGTCTACCGGTGTTCCTAATTCTGCCATCTGGACTGACACAAAATAAGGCTCATCTCTCATTTATCGGATGACTTACAAATGTTTGCAAATAGCTCTCTCATCTTCCTCAAGTCTTCTCTACTTGGGACCAATATCTGCCCTGACTTAATCTCTCTCACCTCTAATGTGGTTTCAGCTCCCTCTCTCTCCCACACATTCCAATTTGTCACTACTCCTCTTAAAGTGTGACACCTAGAATGGATCCCAATCTTTGAGGTTTATTACTTTCATTTCTTCCACAAATAAGTCCCTGTCAGCATCAATCAATCTAGCACATTTCCTGGAGGGTGACCTTCTAAAGCGTAGAGAGGAGGTGGAGGACTTTGGAGGTTGCCTTATGACCAAATATGTTAGGAATTTTTCCATTTCCCTTTATGGAAGCTATCCCATCCTGGAGTCTGTGGGACAAACACAAGGCCTCGCTTACCCCCTCTGGGGCACATTTACTGCCCGCAAAGGGCTCTCTGCATTTCTTTCAAGTTACAGTCCTCACAGCTTCTTCATGCCATCGTGTAAGGGATGCCTTACTGCGGAGGCAATCAATAACAAAGAAAATAATTTGAGTGGTTTTGGAAAAAAGCAAGCACAAACCATAACAACTGTCCTTTGCTAATAGGAAAGTTGCAGGAATACAAGAATTAAATTAGTAATCAACCCCTGCTACAGGGAGAGGTCAGCAACGATAGCCCTGCTTTCGTCAGAGACGACAGTCTTGCTCAGCCGTTCTCTCACCTTCCCACTCAAATCAGATGCAAGAATCACTCAGGCAAAATGAAACACGTCTTCTCTTCCAAACAAGCCCCTGCTGTATCCAATTTTTCCTTCTCGAACAGTAACCCCACATCTGAATGCACTGGAACCTTCCACTATCTTTACACCTTGGCTGATCCCAGAATCCCACCTTGATCAAGACCAATGCATGGAAAGGGACACTCTGTGACTTAAACAAAAGATGAATTCTAACACAGTGCAATGACACACCATTTGGGAGGCATAGGGCTCAAGGTAGTTTAAGTTTCCAAATGCTAGGCCGGGCGTAGTGGCTCAAGCCACTTCGGAAGGCCGAGGCGAGAGAATTGCCTAAGCCCACAGGTTCGAGATAAGCCATGGTGAGACCTCTTCTCTACAATAAATCAAAAAATTAGCCAGGCGTAGTAGCGTGCCCTGTAGTTCTGGCTACTTGGAAGGCTGAGGTGGAGGGATCGCCTGAGCCCAGCAAGTCAAGGCTGCATTGACCGGGAGCGTGCCACTGCACTCTAGCCTGGGTGAAAGAGTGAGACTCGAATTAAAAAAAAAAAAAGTTTCCAGATGCTTTGTTTATTGTTGTTGTCTGACACGGGATAGTGGAAAGTAGGGTGAATTGTGGAAAGGATGGGCAAAGCCAGTCCCTACTCACACACTACCCACTCACTGGCTCAAGGTACTCTTAGTAGATACTACCAACACATAGGTCTATGAGCGAGAGCTGATCTAGGAATACCAGATTCATGTAACAACGTAGACCCCTAGAAAGTACACTTCCATGGAACCAAAATCCTTCACAATGCTGTATTTCTTTTTAGAATACAGATCTCAAGTTGTCAGGGAATCACCATCCCTACTCATTAACTCACAACCCTACCTGGTCTACTAAAGGCAAGGGAGTCTCCAGCCCAAGGCAGAGGGCCTAGAAGGAAGGAGCTGGTAAGCAGAATTGGAAGCAGGAACAAAGAAGGTGATGTCTCACTTCCCACCAGGGTGTGAGCCAGCTCTGTTCCAAGACAGTTTACTATCCTGCTTGTCCCTCACTGCCTCCTATCTCAGATGCTCAGATGTTCCGTTATCACAGACTCTTAGCTTTTAAAGCTGCTGTACTTGATGCTTCCAGAGCATCAAATAATTCATCTTTCAGATTCATTTTTCTCTTTAAAAAATGATTAGGTTTAGTGAGTTATTTCAAGAGAAAAATTTCCCCACTTTGTGATTTGAGTTTAAAATTTAAGTTTCTCAAGTAGGACAGAAGCTGAGAGTCAACACACAGAGGACAAACCATGGATAGTTGCAGTTTATTGTAATAATAATCCCATTCGCCTGTGTGCATTCAAGATGATAAATGGTTGGTACATCCTGATGGCTCAGCACATTACTGAGAATCATTTATCACAGCATCCATCCCCAGGAAATAGGATTATTTCAACATTACTCCACTTACCAAAAAAGGCAAATGATTTTTTTCTCTCTTTCTATTATGAAGTTATCTGTGGATAAAATAACATGCATGTGTATCTTTGTGTATGACTATTTTCACATGTGCATATAATTATGTGGGAGGTTTCATGAGGAAGGGAGAGTGGTGAGGTAAAGGTCAAGACCTAGTTTCTGTTTGAGGTTGTTACCTACATTCCATGGTCCCAGGTCAGATTCTTAAGCAGGACAACTGACTCACAAGGTGCTTCTGATGGATCTCGTGGGGGAAACCAGGGGAGAGAAAATGAATGGATACTTGTAAAAATAGCACAGCTCTTGAGAAATAAATTATCCTAAACCTACATTCATATTGAATTGGTCATTGTAAATTAAGGACAGAGAATTATCTTTCTGCATCTAGGCAGTAGAAACTTTCTTAAATTATTTTGCAAAGGGTTCAGGCAGAGAAAACCTCAAAGATGGTGGTAATAATAATAATGATAAGAAGAAGAACATGTTTCTAACACGTTTTTGGCTCATGCCATGGTTCTAAGTGGAGTGCAAAATTAACTCATCCCACTTTCTCCTCACCCTGTTCAATATTCCACAGTGTCCACCTTTTACAGCTGAGGGAAACAACGATGAGGCAATGTCTTTCAAACGTGACTCATACAATCTAGTCACTAGATTTGAAGAAATACTCACATATATAGGTTATGTATGTATGCTTTTTTTAAACATAATTTGGCTTTTATATAACTGATTAAAATAATTTATATAGCCACATTTTTAAAGAACCAAATTTTAAAAAGCATTAGCAGATGTCAAATTAATTTAGACATTTTAGAAGATCAGTGTCAAAGTCGATGCCTGGAACAGCTTCACAGAGAGAGCTCCCCAAGGCCATAGATGCCTTTTCCAATTCACCAGCCACAGATATGATGGAGAAAGGGATTTATTATGTAGCATCTGGATTTCTGAGATTTGGGCCTTTTCCTTTTTTATCCCCAAAGACGTACACCCACAGCCAGCTGAAATGCACATTGTTTTACTGACAATTGAGGAAATCTTGAGGTTCAACCTTTACGCAGAACAGGTCCCATGCAGGTATATGGCCCCATATCTCCCCATTCACTTTAGCTCTGTTTGAAATGATGCTGTATGGCCCCAGGCTCCCAAGGGTAAATGGGGACTCAGGTAGCTGAAGCCCTTGAGTCCCTCATGACTTTCTTTGGCAGTTCACTTGCTTCCAACATGTCTCCAGTCCAGAACTCAACATCACTTTCAGCTCCTGTGCCCTCAGGTCCCTCCATGGTGTCTAGCAGAACGTACCTTACCCCAGGCCCAGAGCAATCTCCCAGTCTATGGAACTAGCCACAGAATTTCTTTGCACAATACATTCCTCTTTCTGAACACAAGCTCTCTCTTCAGACCCCCTGATGTATTTCTGTTCTTGAAGTTCCATCATCCTTTTCTCCTTGAAGTTTCATCATCCAGTTGCTCCCATTGTCTCAGCTTCCTTCCTCAGCTCCCTTGTCATGGGTGCTGATGTGAACAGTGGAATTCTTGTCTGACCTGGCCTTTTATTTATGTATTTTTTTTTAGTGGAGGTCTCACTCTGTTTCCTAGGTAGAGCACAATGGCATGATCACAGCTCACCACAGCCTCAACCTCGTGGGCTCACGTGATCCTTTCACCTCAGCCTTCTGAGTAGCTGGGACAGCAGGCACATGCCAAAATGCGTGACTGATTTTTTGTACTTTTTATAGAGAGAGGTCTCACTGTGTTACCTAGGCTGGTCTTGAACTTCTGGGCTCAAGCAGTCCACCTGCCTCAGCCTCCCAAAATGCTGAGAATATAGACGTGAGCCACTATGCCTGGCCTCTTTTCCTCCTCAGTTCTTATCTATACCTTTCCATTCAACCTGAATATTGTCCCTCCAAGGGAGAACCGAGACCCACTGGTCTCTTGTGCACTCAGACAAGCATTCATTGAAACTTAGCCACACTTTGTGGTACAGATCCTCCAAGTCCACACACCACTGGGAGAAAAGAGTTAGGCACAAAATTCAGCCTACTCATTAATATCATAAACATTGCTTTGGGCTTGAGTTAGCAGATTTGCTTGTCTATTGACTAAACCAGCCACATTGGTAATGTTCCCTTCACTTTCTACTCTGCCTAAAAGTTGGATATAGGCCAAGGATTGCTTTTGCCTAAATGTCACTATAACCTGCTGATTTGATAAAATTTTCTCTCATGATAAATTCATTTGGTGAGGGTTGGAGAAGAAGGAACAGCTGAGCCACTCCTTTGTCATCCCGTAAACAAACAAAAACTGGCATGATGAAATGGTAGCAGCTGATAATTTATGAATATTCATTACATCCCTCACCCAGTCCCAGGTTCTTTGCTTGGGTTGTTTAATTCTCACAGCAGTTCTATGGGGTAAGTGCTACATAATTCCCATTTTAGAGAGAAGAAGACAGAGGCTTAGTGAAGGACAATAAATTGCCTAAGATTATACAATTAATAAGTAAGAGAGTCGTGTTTTGAGTCCAAGTGCCTTGACTCCAGAGTCCACGGAGCTTATAGCCAGTAATCAATATTTATTTATATAGACACCAATCATTGCACATTATTTAGACAGAAAAGTCTGACTTTTTTAAATGGATACATTCATTCCAATTTGCTTTTCTCTCTATAGCTCCATCTGACAGGCAGATACAGCCATTAAATAAACCCCACAGTGTTCATTATGGAGCCATGATGAAAACATACTATAAACAAGATCTTCAGTGCATATATGTGTATCAGCATCTCCATTTTCATAATTTCTAAGCACCCAAAACTGCTAAGTATTTACAGAGATTTTAGGTCCCTGAATCTATTGGCATTCAAATTCAGTATGCACCAGCTTTAGAGTCCATAAAATAACTGAAAATTAGATGAGCTTACATCTGAACAAGTCATATTGAGCAGGTTGTGCTACATTGTACAAAAGTATGTGGTGCAGATTGTGCTGTGTCATCTCTAAGAGGAAGCAGCCAATACTTTTGCTATGTGGCAAGTCTTTTTACCATCCTTCATTTTACTTTCTGATGTTCAGGTTTTCGTGAAATTCAGAATAGTAACTACTCTACTTTCCTAGCAGGAAAGAAAGAATATGCAGCTGGTTCTTATTCCAGCATGTCCATTACCTGAGTCATTAGGTGCCATTAGGTTGTGCGACCTGGAAGATTGGGTAGGCGGAGGCTGCTGCTGCTTCTTCTTCTTCTACTTCTCCTCCTCCTCCTCCTCCTCATCCTCATCCTCCTCATCCTCCTCTCCTCCTCCTCCTCCTCGTCTTCTTCTTCTTTTCTCATCTGTAAAATGAGATAGTTGTTTTTCTAAAATCCTTTCCAATTCTGACATTCCGTGCCTCCATAACCCTATGAAAATAGTCAGATTTCTTTTTTCTTTTCTCAAGATACTCATGGTGGTCTCGATGCATCTCCCACTCTCCCAGAAAAGGGTTGGCCCAGGGTTCCTTGCCAGGCCACCAAACACATGCCCTTTGTGAGGATCAGAAACCAGAGATCAGAAATCCTCCATGAACAGCATTTGTAGGAAGATATTAATACTGAGTAAAAAGGCATCTGTCTAGCTTGAGAAATAAAATATGTGAAAAAATAAGCACAGGGGTCAGAAAAAGAATTTTCTCAGAGAATGTATAGTGTACACTTGTATGAAATACAGCATACAGTAGTAGAAAGAACACGGATTTGGGACTCAAATAAACCTAGGTTGAATTCTCATCTCTGTCCATTTACCAACTATGTCTTTAAAAGGTGACTTCTGGGTGTGGTAGCTTACACGTATAATTCCAACACTTTGGGAGGCTGAGGTGAGAGGATTGCCTGGTGAGACCTCATCTTTACAATAAATCAAAAAATTAGCCGGGCATGGTGGCGTATGCCTGTGGTTCCAGCTACTTGGAAGGCTGAGACGGAAAGCTCACCTGAGCCCAGCGGGTCGTGGCTGCAATGGCCATGAGGGTGCCACTGCACTCCAGCCTGGGTGACAGAGTGAGACTCCAACTCAAAAAAAAAAGAAAAAGAAAAGGTGACTTCAGATTTTTAACCCTCGTTTTTTTTTTTTTAATTATAAAATGTGTTGAATAGTATCTACCTCAAAAAACTGTCAAACTTATGAAACCTGAATATAATCTTCTCCCAAGACTTACAGGGGAGGATATGTGTGAAGCACCCTAGAGAAGCCTAAATCTTTCCAACCATAATTGACCTCAGTCACCACTGGAGTGGGCTTGTTTATGACCCTTAGGAAGACCTCAGGGCATAGACTGGGAGAAAGAAGAGAACATTAGAACTATTAATGGCTATGTCATTATAGATTAGGGCATTGGCAACAAAGAAGTAGCAGAAAGTAGAATGGGTGGAGGGACCAAATTTGGTGGCTGAAATAAGATTTTGAACTATAGAACATGAAGATATTCATAGCTAGATGGCATCAGGAAAGGTAATGTTCCAGATGGTGGGCTGGGAACAAAGTCTATAGGGAAATAGCAATAACTAATTCGAGTGCTGGGTGATTTGGATAGGACTCTAATCCCAAGAACTACAGTGGCAAAAAATAAACTGAGGCAAAAGATCAGTCACATAGATATGGCTACTGTGGAGGGCCTGGGGACAAACTAGAGTTCCATTGACCAGTGGCTCAGCTCAGCTCCTGAAGGAGCCTGGGAGGCTGGCAGATGCATCCAAGTAGAAGGAAACATGACCTAATGAGACTGTGGTGACAGGCTCTACAGAGGCTCCTATGGGAGCCTCATTTGGGTTGTAACTTGCTGAGTCAGCCAACCCGGCCCTTTGGTCCTCTAAGCACCATTCACTGAAAGAAAGAGAGCAAGTGACCTAGCAAGGGTTCTCATTGATTTCTGATCAGGGTGGGAAGCTGGATTTGCCAACCTCTCCTCTCTTTTCCATTCTTTCAGTGAAATCCTGCCCAATGCCACTGTGCAGTGGGAAGAAGTTTGTCGGCCTTGGGTCTCTGGGCCACGGAAGCTGATAGCCAGCATGACCAGTGACTCCCTGAGACATGTGTACGGCGAGCTGGACTTGCAGATCCAAAGACAATCTTCCATGTAAATCACACAGGAGGCTAAATGAACCTAGGCACTTAGCCTCTTGTAGTCTTAGCTAAGGAATTTCTGATGCAAAAATAGTCAGCTCTTGCTTTGACTTAGATGTGAAGACCCAGACAGGCCTGGAGAGCACCCTAGAGTGGGGATGCCACATATTTCAAAGACACACTTTTCAAAACCCAGGCTATTCAGTTTTGGAAGTTGGTTTTTAATTGCTCCACCTTCCTAAGGATGCTGAGCATTAGCTTTAATTAAGCTCTAATTGATCTCTCATAGCTCATAAGAGTAAAAACCATCATTCATCATCACAAATGACTGCAGCTCCAAATATCAGAGGGCTCCCCTTAGCAGGGGGATTTGCTCAATACCTGGCCTCACTTAAAACACAACTTCTGATTCCCCACTCTATCTTTTAGGGGTAGCATACTCCCTAAAAAGGAGGGAGATACATGATTTGAGGCCTAGAATTCTATTCCCCTTTTTTGGAATCAGGTTTTACCCTCTATGTCAGAATATTTTTCCCAGGACTGGAGCACAGCATCATTTTTCTTCTTGGCAAAGCCAGGGAAAGGTCTTTCATCTTGCACCTGCAGTCAAGCGACTGCCTGCCAAATTTCACAGATTTACCTTGTGAAAAGATGTGGCCTCATATTAACAAATTTCATTTGTGGGAAACTTAATCACCTATGAGGAGATAAGAAAGCAGGTGCAATACTCAGATCTATTAAATAATGTCGTTTTACAGTACATTCTATAGAAGGTGTCACACTGTGACCTGATCAGCAAGAACCAATATCCTCTACTTTAACCCTTTCTGGGGTGCAGTACTAGAAAGTAAAGAGGCTGATTTGTAACTGAAAGATTGAAGAATTGATCTCCTATTTAGTGATTATACTTCACCTGTCTCTCCGGGATCATCTTCTATGCACAATGATGCGGGCCCAGGCCCTTTTTCAAAGGTAGACTAAGCCTAACAAGCTGGAGAAGAAGCTGGTAGCTTTAGGGACCAGACATGTGGAAGGACAGTGGCCACTGATTCTCACTTGTCCCCTTTACATCACCCATGATGAGACCTCAGCCTGGCACTCAGGTGCTGACAGGTAATATGGACTCATCCTTGCAAATAGCCATTGCTAGTTCTGACTCAACAGCAAAGGACAGTGACATCCTTTGTATTATGCTCCAAGGCTTCAATGGACAAGGTCACCTGATATTTATTGGCAAGGCTGATTTGTGGTAGAAATTTTCCATGGATATGCCTAGGTCAGTAGACTGTGATTCTTCCCAAAACATGAACAGTGGGAAGGATGCTGAGGCTGGGTGGGGGTGGGAAGCCAAAAATGGAATGTTCTGGTTCTACATTTCTAAGCCTTGGAGACTGTTCCTGAGCCTTCAGCACTAACCTATGAGGAGGGTTATCCGGACCCCTCTATAGATACGTTGCACATTAAGTCCATTAAGATATCTCTCAAGCCTTTCAATACCCAATTTTAAAATGAAATGCATATTGCTTGATGGCTCAGCTGTCTTAACTTAGTAAATCTTATTCATTAGAATGTAATAGAAGCTTAAAATAAAGTTAATCTGATTATATTTGCATCTGCACGGAAGTGAACATTTTAAATTTTCCATTCTAATTTTCAACACACTACCAACCACAACTGCTTGCGAAATCACCCTCCCTCCACAGTATACAGCCCACCCTGGATAGGAAGACAAGCATTTGTCCTTTAAAGAAAATGACTCTAACGGGTGTTAACATCACAATTAGCTTTCTTTACCTCTCCCTCTCTATGTTTTCATTAACCACGTTCACGGAAGGAGAAAGTTGCATACATGTATTTAGTTAAAAAAAAAAACAGCTTCCAGAAACCACAAAATCTCTGTAGATAATTTCTTGTGAACAATTTCATGAACGATTATGATGAATCAGTGGACAGCCAGCGTGGAAACTTACCATAATGAACACCTACTATGGTCTTGAAAAGGGATGGGAAACACATGACAAATATGTGTAGGAGATCTTTTATTCATGACATGACAGACATCGTTGAACAATTGCGATCCAGATAGGGCCTCAGAATCCTTCTGAACTCCTGGTTGCAGCTACCAACTGAAGTTGGCACTCAGTATGAAACCCGTTTGTGATGCCTACTTTTGAGCCAGCCCATCTCCTTTGACAGCTGGGATTCCACACTATGTAATAATGCTGTGGCCCTACAAACCATATCTTAGCAATGGTAACAAGCAATACAGTCTCAGATAGCAGCAGAGACTGTGAGTTCTAGTTTCTGCCTGTGCTAGTCCTCAATGTTTTAAACAAATCCTTATTTGTGTCTAGAACTTCAGTGACAAAAGGGGGGTAATAATATTTATGTTTTCACAAAGTTCTCCAGGGGACATATCAAACAAACCTTAATAACAACAACACACACCAGATAAATAGATGTATTGCTTTTTTCAAACAATTTCATCTCATTAACCTTTGTGAAAGAGGTAAATGTGATTATTTCCAACCTCTTAATGAAAAACCTAATGAAGCCTAGAGAGCCATGCATCATGGCAAGTCAAGCTAGGGGTAAGAGTGGGCAGTGAAAACAACTCTAGTTTCACAATAGCCACTTGCTGTAAACTCTCTAAACCTCTTGTTATCCACTCAAAGTTTTAAGAATGCTGATTAAGACCAACTTCAAGACTCTTTGAAGACCTGTAGTATAATGACAAATAAAAATATGAACAAATGTATAATAGGAGTGCAGAGGGAAATGGAGTTTGTGCTAGACTCATTAACAATCAAGTCACAAAATCCCAGGTGGAAGATCACTGTTTATAAAACCACCACCCAATGTTATTACAAAGTTAATAGTCAGCCAACCCAACCATTCACGCACTAACCTTTTCTGCCATCCAGCCATCCTCTGCCATCCAGCCAACCATCCAACCTTTCAACCATCTATTCATCTTTTTATACAACCATCCATCCATGCATGCATCAGGCATCACTCTAGAGCATAGGGATTCAAAGATGGAAATTCCATGATCCCTGCCCAGAAAGAGTTAATTTAAAAAAACAGAGAAATCGGATATACAAACAGATAAGGCACAACAGGGTAAAAATAATAATTAAGGTATGCCCAGAGTATCACGGAAATAAAGATTTTTTTTTAATGCATGAAGAAACCTTCCCTAATGTCTCCAGCAACAAAAGAGGAAAGAATTAGATTTAATCTTGCAAAAAGAATAGGAAGTAAGTTGGAGACTATTTAACAGAGATGAGTTCATGTAACAATCTAGAGAGAAGAACATAAACTAGGCCCCTAATGAGCTTGGTACAGAGAGATGCTGAGCATCCAGTGAAGAGAGGCAGGGTCAGAAATGCAGGTATGGATCAGAGTTGGAGCACTTCCCAGAATGAGAATCTGTTCCTTCTGGAATGTATTGTGGAGTGGAGCTAATAGAGGCTGCTAGCAACAAACTGGATACAAAACTAAAAGCTATGATTGGGTCAAAGAGTGAACAAAGGGTAGAGAACAAAAGGTAGTATGCCTAACTCAGATAAGTAAGGAAGGTGTCAGATTGGAATTGTGGCCACCGTTGGGTTCAGGAATGGGAAATGAGACATGCCAGAGCCCAAGCAGATAAAGAAAGGTTGTATGTGGGTGACTGACCATGTCAAAACTAATAGATAAAAGTGTGTACAGACAAGTCCTAAAAGCTAAATTTTGGGCAGCCAAGTAATTAATATGGACAGGGACTGCTGAAGACTCAGGATCTTGCCCCTAAGATTGTGCTCCCTTCTGTTTTCAAGGCAAAGTTCTCCAACCAGAACCCAAAAGAACCAGCTACATCTGGAGTACCATGGAAATAAAGACGAAAAGATGCCTATCTTAGAACAAGTTTGTCCATCTGTTCTCAGACCTCCACTCATTCAGACTCAATTTTACCTTCATAAGCACCTACCCTTCTATATAAGAATGGGAAAAACAGCATAAAAGAACTTGTTAGTGTGTCTGTAAGAATTCATATTATAAAAACAATCAAATAAATAAATGAGAAACAAAGCACCTCAGTTACATCAGGAAAAGGGATGAGGAAATTGTGCTCACTTCAATTGCCAGGAATACACTAAGCTAGCAGTCCCCAACCTTTTTAGCATCAGAGACCAGTGTCATAGAAGACAATTTTTCCATGGACAGGAGAGGGATGGCTGCAGTCAAACCTCACTGTTAATGTTAATCTGTATTTGCAGCCGACCTCCAGCACTAGCATCACTTCCTCAGCTCCATCTCAGACCATCAGGCACTAGATTTTCATAAGGAGTGCATACCTAGATCCCTTGCATATACAGTTCACAATAGGGTTCATACTCCTATGAGATTCTAGTGTCGCCACTGATTTGATAGCAGGCAGAACTCAGGCGGAAATGCAAGTGATGGGGAGTGGCTGTAAATACAGAAGCTAAGCCCGCTTGCCTATCACTCACTTCTCACTATGTGGCCTGGCTCCTAGTAGGCCAGTATTGGTCTGTGGCCCAAGGGTAGGAGATGTCTGCACCAAACATGTTTTAGTTCTAAAGACAATGGACATTTTTATTTTATCTCTTATTTATCTATTTTACTGATAACCAGAGAGACAGAAGAAAATGGACATTTTAAAAAGATATTCGGTAAACTAGCTGCTAATACAATTCATGAGCTCGCATTAGTTTTCATACTAATCACTGTTGTAGGACTTAAGTAATTATCTAAGCAATGTTTCCCCAGCCTTGAAACTAACACAAGAGGTCCTCATGAGTATTTACTGTTAGTAAAAAGTGTGCACCCATAACACAAAGAGGGTTCTTTTCTCTTCTCTCTGGTTTGAGCAAGTTACATGCTGTACCTGTGGGAAGGTAAACTGGTAGCTTTCATTTCTTGTCTCTTGAAATCCTCTTCATAGAAGTCCCAAGTTTCTATGTGAAATCTCAACTACTTAGAGACCACCACACTGGAGAAGATGGTGCAATGATCCTAGATAAGCTCAGCCTTCCAGCTATCTCTTTCAAGGCACTAGACATGATAATGAGGTCACCTTGAGCTCTCCAGACCAACCCTCCACCAGCTGAATTCCACTAAATGACCTCAACTGATGTCACTTAAGAATTACCCTACCCAGCCCTGCCCAAATTCTTGTGCCACCAAATTGTGAATGTGATTTAATAGGTTTTTACTTTTTTATTGACACATATTTATAGGGTACATGTGATATTTTGTTACATGCACAGAATGTGTAATGACTAAGTCAGAGTATTTAGGGTATCTATCGCCATGAGCTCTTATCACTTCTGTGTTGAGAATATTTCAAACCCTCACTTCAGGCTATTTTGAAATGTACAATACCTTGTTGTTAACTATGGTTTTAAGCCACTAGGTTTGAGGTCATTTGTAATGCAGTAAGGCATTACTGGAACACTTAGCCTAACAATCTCAGGAAAAAGCACAATTTACTGATTAATGCTATTCTTTGCTTGAAGGAAATGCTCAGTGTTTTTTGAACTTTATCTTTTATTTCTGAAGAATACATATAGATATAGATATACAAGGTTTGTTGTTTCTCTGCTGCCTCCACATATTTCAAGAGACCTAATATGTACTCTCAAGTGTGATAGTTTAAATATTGCTAGTTCCTTTAACTCCTGTTAAACTATGACTTTCTTGACTTTTCACCACTCTCATCTCTATAAAGATTTGGTGAGATGCTATTAGGGATAAACTGAAGATGAGAGAGGGAACACAATGATGAAGGATGGCATTCCTCTTTCACAAAACTTAGAAAACATGACCTTCCTACTGAAAATGTCAAAGAGATATCAGATTCTCTACCAGTGCAGTCTGTGAACCCAGGCATCCTTCCCCCTACTCCCACCCCAACTAAGCTGAAGTACTTGCAAATGACTTCCCATTCCAATTTCTTCTTCTTGAACATTAAAAAAGTCTTGATTTGCACACAGATTTACACATATTTTGCTCTATGTGAAACAAAATAGAATAAAACAATTTACTGTCATGTTAGTTATAACTAAACATCAAATTTGCAGACACCGTAATAATCAAACCAAATAATGACCTGAAACTAGAGTTTCCAGTTAAAGATGAGTTTGAAATTAGCTATGGAGGAAGAATGTCAGTTATACTTTGGCACAATTTATGCCAGTGACCCAAGAACAGTATTGCCTTCCAGAGGTGACCTCACCCCTCACTGGTGGTCACAATGGGCTGGCCAGCCATTCTCCAGCTCAGTTTCTATCTATAGGATCCTTTATGCCACAGCTGAGAAACCACATTGTGGTGCAGACCTTATCATCAGAGCACTCCCCAAGACCCACGGAGGATCATGTCCAGGTAGTCTCCTGAGGTCCCCAAAAGTATGCATTGGGAGTGCATCTCTGGAAAATCCTAAATGTTCTTTCTGCTAATCAGCACTCCAAAGCCCTAAGAAAGGGAAAAAGCATCTGATTTGCCATTCTACACCCTTTTTCTCTGAAGAGAGATTTCTTAAACTTAGTAGAGGATGCCCTTATAATATGAACCATAGCATTTAATATGAATTTAATGACATCCCTATTAATGACATTTTTTTTGTTCACTTTTTCTTACTGTCTCAGATGCTAGCCTCTTTTGGCTAATGTAACCCATATTTCAGATGTAAACACCTATATCTTTCAGGACTTTCAGGTGACAAACACACATGCCCACCAAGCATTTCCCTACCCAAACCAAGCCCATCAAGGCTAAAGTGCCCATGGTGTTGACATGCTACTGACAAATTTACTTCTTTGTACATTACTTTTATTACAGACACAAGGCTAAGCTCATAGTATTATTCTTTGGTCTTGACTATAACCATGAATTCAAAAATTATGGCTCCAGTAAAGGAATCTGTCTTTTATGCTGATCATTAAAAATAAATGTTGGGTATCTTCAGTAATATTCCAATTAGCCTTACTGTCTAATGCTAAAAACTCATATAGATTAACAAAATATTATTACTGACCCAAAACTGAAAAATAGGCACACAATAAAACCTCTCTCTATGATGAAAAACAATAGTCTTCAGTAGTGATATCTTAATAGCAATGTTAAAGAAAATGAAAGCCGTTAACTGGGATAGTAGAACTTAAAAAAAAAAAGCTTGAACTCACCTAAGTATTGGAACTATAATATAAAAGAATTCAACTTCAACCATATTTTCTTTAATCCCAGTTATCACCTAAAAGTCTAATTTAAGAATAGCCAGGGTGCCTGAACGAAGCATTTTTGTATAC
>CAUYQG010107509.1:0-11739 GCA_963574415.1 Tarsius wallacei
GGGATGGGAAGTGTGAGAAGACTGATGATTTCAGGGAGTTTTAAAAGAGCTCAAGTCCTAATTAAAAAAAAAAAGCCAGGCAGGGTGGCTCAAGCCTGTAATCCCAGCACTTTGGAAGGCTGAGGTGAGAGGACTGCCTAAGCCCATGGGCCCAAGACCAGCTTGGGCAACATGGTGAGACCTTGTCTCTACAATAAATCAAAAAATTAGCCGGGCGTGGCAGTACCCACCTATAGTTCTGGCTACTTGAAAGGCTGAGGTAGAAAGATCACCGGAGCCTAGCAGGTCGACGCTGGGGTGGCCGTAAGCATGCCACTGCACTCCAGCCTGGGCGATGGAGTGAGACTCCAACTCAAAAAAAAAAAAAAAAGGCAGTAAAATAAATATTTGCCTATGTACTTCCTCAAATTATCTCATGAACGCTCCAGTCAGTGAATCCACACTCAGGGAAGCAGTTATCCCATATTTCCACACCCAAACCCTTTCTGTGGAAATCTGATGCATCACTTTCTAGAAATTTCCCTGGAATTATCTCTAGTTATCTTTTCAGTAAGAGAAATCATTTTCTACTGGTGCCTGACCCTAGAAGTAGAAGAAGAATGATTTTTGTTTTAGAAGTAGAACAAAAAATTAAGAAGTAAGGAGAATTATTTTGGGGGCCAAAATAACTTGGGAAGTCCTCGAAGTTTCTAGAAAATGAAATTGTCTTGGCTGGGCGTGGTGGCTCACGCCTATAACCCCTGCACTTTGGGAGGCGGAGATGGGAGGACTGCCTGAGCCCAGGGGTTTGAGACCAGCCTGGGCAACATGGTGAGACCTCATCTCTACAAAAAACCAAAAAATTAGCTGGATGTGGTGGCATGTGCCAGTGGCTCCAGATACTTGGAAGGCTAAGGCATAAGAATCGCCTGAGGTCAGCAGGTCAAGGCTGTGGTGGCTGTGATCATGCCACTGCACTCCAGCCTGGGAGATAGAATGAGACTCCAATTGAAAGAAAAAAGAAAAGAAAAGAAATAGCCTTGACAAAACCAAGACCAAGGAATTAGCATAAATAAAGGTTTTTTTATTGGCCAGTTTGGGTGAGTGACATACTGACATGCTCCCAATTCACCGTTTCATGCTCCTGAGGTGGCAGGAGAAGGAGCTGAGCTTATTGATGGTGGGCAATGGGTGGAGGTGGAAAGAATCCAGAGGCCTCTGGGGGTTGGTTTAACAAGGCTACCGGGACCGGAACCAACGTCCTAGGAATAAATCCAGGATGGAAAAGGCATCATCCAGGGCTGGCGGTCTTGGTGGTTCTGGATCTAAGGAAGAAAGTCATACAAATAGATAAGCTAAATGACAGAGAGTGGGCAGAGGCAAAAGAGAGAAACCATATTAAAGGGTAAAAGATTAAGATTCCCTACCCCAAGAGTCTTAGGATGGAGCCCTCTGAATCACTCTTAACTTACCACTTCTAGGACTGCTATCTGCCTCTTGTCGGGTTACTGTGGTCTCTCTCCGGCCCTCACTGTCCACCACAGTCCGATGCTCTTCTACTACCTGCAAGGAAATGTCCCCACCATATTCCTAACATCACTAAAGGTTATGTCCAGTGGTTTCTCTATAGAGACTCCTCTTTCCAAGGCAGTCCATGGTGTTTCCTTTACCCCTCTCTTTCAACTCACCCCATCTGGCTTAGTAATCTTGGTCACAGAGATGCTCTTGAAATAAGATTTGGGCTGGGGCTGCAGAACTGGGCCAAGACCCTCCTGGGAAACCCGAGAATCAAGATCTGGAAGGGTAGAGAGATGAAGAACCAAGAGAGAAAGAGTCCAAGAATAAAAGGTAGGAAGAAACTTTGGGGGAGGGGGGTAAAATAGAACTGCTGAAGACTAACAGAGGGCTGGTAAACATTCCCTCCTCCAGACTCACCATTGTCCTCTCTGGCTCTGGGATGAGGGGTCACAGGCCACACATCATCAAACTGCAGGATAAGCCACAGTAGGAAAAAGACATCTTCCAATCTGAAACTCGGAAGGTCACAGACCCCAAGCTACTCCCAAGCTCCAAAACTGCTTTCCCAGGAGAAAGAATTCCATTCCGGATAGCTCTATTTACCCATTCCTTCTTTCTTCCTGGCTGTTTATGTATCCTTCTACCAAAAAGTGTTCCTGAACGGATACTTTCCTATCCTCCCTGAACAATTCTGCTTGATCCAAGAATCACCTAGACCAGTGTTTTTTTTGTTTTGTTTTTATTTCATTTTAATTTTAAAGATGTGGGGTTGTTTTGTTTTTAAAGAGACAGCTGAACACTGATTTCTTTTCCCCCAAAGAAAATTCTACAAGAAGCTTAATGTAGAAAACACATATACACTAAGTGGAGGGCCTAGGATTCCAACCTCCGTCTATCAGATTCACACAAGGACTACAATCTTTGCACTTAGTGACTCCCACAGGCTCTCACTTGAGGCCCAGATGGGGTACTCACCCTATGAAAAGGTCTCTGGGAGCCCCAGTCTGGTGCTGGTTTTGGGGACTCGGTTCTTGCATCACTCTCCGAGACCCCCCCAAAGATCCTGGGCTGGTGACTATCTGGATACTTAAGCATTGAGTCCCGAAGTGTCTGTCCCTCCCGCAGTCTCTCACCAGGTGTCTCTGACTGGGGGCCTGGAAGTTCTGCAGAAAGGTGACAGGTGGATGCTGAGGTGGGAAAGGACTCGTTGGGCTCCTTCCTTTTTTTTTTTTTTTTTTTTTGAGAAGTGGTCCTGCTCTGTCATCCAGGCTGGAGTGCAGTGGCACGATCTTGGCTCACTACGGCTTCAACTTCCTGGGCTCAAGTGATCCTCCTTCCGCCTCAGTCTCCCAAGCAGCTAGGACTAGAAGTGCACATCACCACACCCAGTTCATTTTTTTTTTTTTAATTAGGACTTGAGCTCTTTTAAAACTCCCTGAAATCATCAGTCTTCTCACACTTCCCATCCCCCAACGACTCCCTGCTGGCTCTGTATTTCACCCACCAACCCACTAGGAACCACGGGTTCTCCCTCAGGGAAAGCCACACACCAGGAGGATGGGAAGGCAAGGTCCAGGCCCCCATCTCGCTGAAGATGTTATTGAAATCTCGTACTAGGTCATCAAAGCCGAAGTTATCGTGGAAACGCATCCCTCCTCCTGGGCTGAAGCTGAAGCCAAATTCCTCATTGGGATGGGGACCATCAAACCTTGGGCTTCCATGGCCCCATGTGCCTCCTTCTTCTTCCTCATCATCCTCATCTTCATCTCGAGTCATCCCTCCAAAAAAGGGATCTCTGTGGCTGAGAGTGGAGGCAGATTGGCCACCAAGATTTCAGCACTACTTAAGCCATACAATCAACTCATGGGTGGCAAAGCGGGACAAGAGCAGGGGTCCGGAAGGCTGGGGAGAGGGTTGAAGGACTGGCTGTCAAATCAAAACATAACAGCTGACAGCTCTTTCTAGTTTGTTTTTATCAAAGTCAGTCCTCACCTCACAACTCCCCTAAACACCTCCCCCCAGTTTTCTTTCCGCCCCTCCCCTCTCTCCCAAGGTCCTGCTCATCTGCTTATTGGCCTCTTTCCCGGACCCCATTGTCTTCCCCGCCTGAGTCCCTGTTGCATCACCCCGAGCTGGAGAAAGGCTTAGGTTGCTGTTTATCCTCTTAACGACCGGCCTGGTTACTGTCTGCGGTGAGTGCTTAATGCTGCGACTTCTGCCCTCTCCACAGGCGTTGAAGGAGTGGAGAAGATGTGTTCCCAAAAATAGCGTGTACGGGGCCAAGCTCACCCTAGTCCAACCCACCTTTGTCCGACCCCGGCCTACTCTCACCTCCGAGGTGCAGGAAAGCCAAAAAAGCCCCGGAAAAGGTCAAAGAGGCTCATTCCCGAATTGGGACTCGAACCTTTGAACCCCGCCAGCGGCCATTCGCCCCAGCCTGCGCGGCGCTGTCGGAAGTGAGCGAGGCGTCAGCCCACGCTACCGGAAAGCAAGCCCGCGAGGACACACTGTCGTAAAATGACGGTAAAGCCGGAAGCGGGAGTCAGGGCGGGCGGCCTTTCACCAATTTGAACGGCTTTCTCTCTCCCCACCTTTGGAGACCGGTTTCCTTTGAGGGGAGTGGACGTGACGAACTCTCATTTTCCAAGGACCACCTTTCTCCGAAGTCGATTCTCCTTCCTGCGACACAATCAGGCCCAAAAAGGCGCTTGGAAGGCTTGACTCTGGACGTACCGGATGCAGACACCAGGGGGCAGCACAGCCGCGCCAGCCGAGGACCCGCCTTCGTCCAGCTCGCCACACCCGGGCCAGCCAGCCGGACAGCAGAGCCCCCTCGCCCCCTTCTTCGGTCGTTTGTTTCTAGACTGGCCTGGGTGGTGTCTACCAGAGGGATGGACAAAATGTCTTACCAAGATCCTTTGAGCACTGACTTCTGCAGAGCTGAGATAAAGGCATGGGGACACAGACCTAGCGTCCTCCATCTCCCTAGCTACTGGGTCATAGTCAAAGGATTCTTTTGATCTTCCTAAGGAGGCTCTGCAACCAGCAAGACAAAGGAAAGTAAGAAAAGGGAAGCCAGTGAAGAGTCCTGGGAGGGAACAGAGAACTGGGAAGTATCTTTTTCATACCACTCTTTTACAGTCTCTCCACCCCCCGTCCCTCCCTGTGTACCTCGTTCCCATGCCAGACCCTGCTCTAGACCCCTCCTTCTCAAGGGATTGGGATGCTGTCACATGAAAGCACCCAAGAAGGAAGAACTCCTGTAGTCCAATACTAGAGGGAAAGGGACCCCAAAGCGCTAGCATGTGCCACCCGCACTTCTTAATGTACTTGCCTAGACCGAACTAAAGTCAAACTTAAGCCTCCAAAAGGCACTTTTATTCTTTGAAATTGTATCGCCTCCATCTTAATCCTCCCCAACCTTTTCATCCAGTCTCCTCTATCCTTTTTCTTTTTTTTTTTTTTTTAACTGCCTGAACTCTGCTGTAGATGTAGCAGTTTCTGAAGAAAACGAACATTTGTGGTGGTTCTTTCCAGTCACCAGGTTGTGCAAGTCTTAGGGATGAAGGGAAGGGAAGCCCCTCAAGGACAAGATACTACTAGCACATTAAGGTCAGAGTAGTTCTTAAAGGGCGAAGATTTCATTTTATTCCACTGCCTTCCGGGGGCTGCTAGAGGAGGCGGTTGGTATGGTAATACTTATTCACCAAGCTGGTCACCGACGAGACTGAGGATGTCCTAGATGGAGCAAGAATGGGCAGAGGCTGAAGGTAGAGGTTTTCTTTTTATATATACAAGACACATTAATCCATTAAATTTGAGGACACAGTACAAAAAAAAAAAACACCAACTAATTCATCTGACAATGCTGTTCATATTCATGACGCCTTTTTTGTTGTTGTTTTGTTTTCCTAATAATAAAGAAGACTTAGGGCTGTTGGGCTGATATATATTTGGGGGTCCCCCCTCCCCACCTCACCCATACACCACCAGGGTGAATAGGAGGAAGCAAAGGAAGGGCAGGGCCCACAGCAAAGTTTCATAATCTTGAATGCAAGGGGGGAGGAGGAGGGAGGAAGAGGGAAGGAAGGGGAAAAAAAGGAGAAAATACAAATCCTATAATACATACAACAGGGTGGGGATGGTATGGGAATGGGACAGACATGAAGCTGAGGCATGGGATGGGCCGCTGGGGGTGGGGGGTGGCAGAACCCCCCCACATTCCTTTCTCTTTGATGTTGTTTCCATAGTTTCCAGGCTGAGAAGCCCTCTCAGAAGATGGGACCAGGAGAAGAGGGTCAGGGCCTCAGTTGGCCCCCCAGCTGTAGCTGTTGTAGGCAGACTTGTTGGTCTGGGGCTTCTGCGGGATGGAGCTGGTCTGGCTACGTTGCCCGCTGCCCGTCTGCAGGGGAATGGGAGGATGATGGGGAGGAAAAAGGTGTCTAGTTAGTGGTACTCATTTGAACATCTTTAGGTGGAGCTGTGCAAATTGTCTTGCTCTCCTGTTTCCCTTATTTCTGTTAGTTCTCAGCCATAGACAATTTGGTGTACATAGCTGCTAGGGCCCCTCTTTTAAAAAAGAAAGAAGGCATGTTTGACCTTTAAGTAGGGAAAAGATGAAAAGAGAGCAAGATACCTTTGGAAACAAGACAGTGAGTCAGTTCCACTCATTTCCAGTTCTGTCTTCTCCCACCACCCTACCACCCTTCCCCTGCTCCTGGAGATGAGTGATCACAAAGTGATTTCATTTTCATTGAACCCCATGAATGCCTCAATTTGGATGCTGTCTTCGAGAGCAAGGAATCCCTTATTCCAGCTCTAGCTACCTGCGATGGAGCACTCAAGAGGCCACTTGCACCAACCCATGGATCCCCAACCCTACTGCACATCTCATCTGTGAGCCCACTTCAAGCAAGGCAGGAGAGACAGTCTGAGGCCTCAGGCTCCAGAAGCTGCCCCAAGAATCTTTTCCGTTCCAGTAACCAAGTGTTTTCCAGAGCTTGGAGAAGGGTAGAAAGATAAAGAGGGTGTTGGGGAAGGGAGGAGGAAAGAGGAAGGGGAGGCCAGAGAGCTCAGCAAGGTGTTTGTGTTTGTGTATCCCGATTTGTGACCGCGCAGTCTTTTCAAGTTCCCTGAGGCTGTGGAGGTGAAATGGGGACTGAAAAGGAGTGGGTTCAAGCATATCATCATTCAATTTAATTACCTGCTCCTCCTGCTGGCGCTGGCAACAGAGAATCATCTGCAAATATGGTAGCTGAGGCAGAACCAGGATATATGGAAAATAAAGGGACAAACTTTGACAATAGAACTCCACCATTAGAAGGGAAAGCTATAATGTCAGGGAAGGGGGAAGGCTGGGAGAGGTACAAGGGGAGGTGTGACCCAGGTCTGATGGGATGAGGACAGCTGTGGCACGGGAGGAGGTGGAGGACAAAGGCACCAAAGGAATTGGGCAAAAAAGGTTTCAATCTGGCCCCTTCTCTGACATTTCCTTTGCCGGCCGCTTGTGTTATGTGCGCTTGTGTCTGTATGTGCTGTGTGCCCATGGCTGGCGCTGGGGAGGGATTGGGTGAAGGTGGTGGTGAGGAAGGGTAAGAAAAGGAAAGGGGAGGTAGTTTTAAGGGATAGGAAGGAAGAGGAAGGGAAAGGAAAGAGGGGGAAGGGCTATTACCTGGCCATCCTGCTGCAGGTGATGGTGAAGGATCTGGGAGTGCGGCTGCTGATGGGGGGTCAGAATGTGCATAAAGGGGGCAGGTGGGTAGGCAGCAGCTGTGGCCGGATTGATGGGCCCCCCACTTCCTAGGGCTGAAGGCAAGTTGAAGGAGGCAGCAGGAGTACCGGAATGAAAACCTTGTTTCTCAAAGGACTGCTACCCAGGAGGCCAGGAGGAGAGAGAGTAAAAGGGATCAGCAAACGAATCTTGGAAATTTCCTGAGTCCAAGCTTCCCTACCCGCACAAAGTAAGCATGGTGTCACAGAAGGATATTCAGGTCTTAGTCCCAGCTCTGCTCTTTAATAGCTGCATGATCCTGGGCAAATTATTCCATCTCTTAGCCTCAGTTTCCTCACATATAAAACAGGGATGCTACTGATCTCTGTTGTAAGAATCAAGTAAGAGGATGTAGGTGAAACTACTTTGTAAAATTGAGTGTCATCTATAAGCATTGTGAAATTTACTGAGTGATCTTGGCATCCGTGCCCCTGGTGTTGGGTGAAAATTAGAACTCCTTGGCTATTTCAAAATAAATAAATACACACTGAGACATCTGAAGTGTTGATGGTCTTAGCCATGATGCACACCCCCCACACCGCCAGTACTTTATAGCAAACTTGACTCATAAAGAATGGGATAAATTAGCTTCCCTTCCTTCGTTCCTACACTCACTCTCTCGGAAAGTTATGAGAAAGGTTGAGAGTAAGGTAGGTGAAGGGCTAGAAGAGTTGCACAGTAAATCACCTGACATGTTACAACAATTTTGCCACACCTCACCTTCCAATTATTCCATTTCTCTTGTCTTCGTTAAACTTATGAGAGAAACTGAAGTCTAGAGAAGACCATTCATTTAGAAAGGGGAGGATGGATTTCCTGAAACCTCTCCTAGCATTGTTCTTTTCCACTGTATTTCTACCATTGCAACTGCACCTTCTCTATGTCCATCTCTCTTTTTCCACTTCTGTCCAGAGCCAGGTACCTACCTGGGTTTTGGAGTACACAGAACCCGAGATATCTGGCACGCCCGTGTTACTGGAGGTGACTGATACACCTGGGGGAGGAGGAAACAGACAGGAGGATTAGCTCAACTAGCTGCCTGGTCCCTATTCCTGGGATGAGGTGATATCTGTGGCCTTTCTAGCTATACCACTGCAAGGGAATTTGCATCTGTTTTTCCAGGTTCAGGTTAGTTCTGAGGGGTAAGAGTTCATGACACAAAGTTTCCCTAAGGTTCTTTTGCCCTTTCCAGGGTGTGTGTTGAGTATACGTGTGAGAAAGTAAGGTGAGTTGTCTTTTGGGGGGCAGGGAGATACAACCAAACCTTACTGCATATACAAGTTTCAAAACACTTCTGTGCCAAAGCCCAACAGGAAGGAAGGTAACCATTTAATTTTAATGTCCATTTCAAATTAATCCCGCCAAACTCTACTCAGTCCTGCCCCTAAGATTCAGGTAGTCTGGCTCTCTCTTCCTAAAGAGATATTTTGGGGCTCAAAATCCATGCCTCCACAGCCTCAGGTAAGTATTAGAGGGGGCAGTCCAATTTAATTCTTTTTTTTTTTTTTTTTTTTTTTGAGTTGGAGTCTCACTCCGTCCCCAGACTGGAGTGCAGTGGCCGCTCCCGGCCACTGCAGCCTCAACCTGCTGGGCTCCGGCGATCCTTCCGCCTCAGCCTTCCGAGTAGCTGGAACTACAGGCGCGCGCTACCACGCCCGGCTAATTTTTTGATTTATTGTAGAGATGAGGTCTCGCTTGCCCAGGTGGGTCTCGAACCCGCGGGCTCAGGAAATCCACTCACCTCAGCCTCCCAAGGTGCGGGATTACAGACTGAGCCACTGAGCCCGGCTATCCTGTTTCTTGATGAACATATGCTACTTCTCTTAATGCTTATAGATCACATTTCTCCCAATGATTCATGACTGCATAATATCCTGGGTGTGTAGATATCTCCTCATTCAACCATTTTGCTATTGATATTTATTTATTTATTATTATTATTTTTTGAGTTGGAGTCTCACTCTGTCGCCCAGACTGGAGTGCAGTGGCCACTCCCGGCCACTGCAGCCTCGACCTGCTGGGCTCCGGCGATCCTTCTGCCTCAGCCTTCCAAGTAGCTGGAACTACAGGCGCGTGCTACCATGCCCGGCTAATTTTTTTTGATTTATTGTGGAGATGAGGTCTCGCCAAGTTGCCAGGCGGGTCTCGAACCCGCGGGCTCAGGCAATCCACTCACCTCAGCCTCCCAAAGTGCGGGATTACAGCCTGAGCCACCGAGCCCGGCCTGCTATTGATGTTTAGATCCTGATTTTTTAAGATAACACTGCACTGCTGGTTCCTAGAAGCGCCTCTATGGAAAGCGTTCATGAATAAAGATGGACATGCATACCCAGAATGACAAACATATTACATTTGAGAGCAGAGGCTTTATTTACAGTGAATTCAAACAGGATTCTGCAAAGGATCCCTCTTCCCTGGGATCTAAGCATTATGGGCTGCACTTCATAAACTGAAAAGGGAAGTATCTTGGGTGAGACGTGAACTCCCGTCAGACAGGATCTCAAATCCCACGCCAGTTCCTCGCCGCTCTCAGCACGTAGCTGGTGGACACATGCTTAGCAGCAGGTGCTGGATGCCTGCCTCCCACTGAGGAAGTGTCCAGGAAGGTTTCAGCACCAACTAGAAACATCAGGCTTTCACCTCACTCATGGCCTCCATAAGGCGAGCGCTGTTGGTGACTGCTGTAGTCAGAAAAATGAACCTGTATCCTGGAGATCAAAAGTAGAAGTAGAGGCGACAGAGCATATTTTGGCTCCAATAGAAACCACACTGAGCCCCTCCAGTTCCAGTCCCCATGGGATCAGACACAGACCATGAGTACCACACCGCTGGATGCCAGTTTATCAAGCTGGCAGAAGCAGGCTCCTTGCTGTCCATCCTCCGTGGGACAATGGCAAGTGGAACCCAGGAGAAAGATCATGCTGTGCAGGATGCCTAGTCTCCCCAATCCCATGCAGGCCTGTTTTCACCTTCCTGCCCCTGCTTACCTTTCTCTCTGCCCAGGAACCGGAGGGCTGAGATCTCAGAGAATGTGCAGCCACCCAAGAATACCACCAAGATGAGGCGCAGAGACTCGCTGGAAGCCTTGTCTTCCTTGGTCATGTCTGTGAGGAGTCAGGCTAGACTTGGCTTTTCCCTGATATGCTGGTCCTGGATGAGGCATTCTGCCCACTTCCCATTGTCCCCACCCCATCAATGCCACACACCTGTGAATGCAAACTCACTGCAGTTGAGTAGCCGCACCACCTCATCAAGGCCCTGCCAGCTTCGCCGTTCCAGCACCTGGAAAGGTGTGAGCACTAGTTTCAAGTCTTCAGACAGACATAGGCTTGAAAAAGGAAGCGCGCAAAAGCCAGACTGTCATGCTTCTTGCTTGTTACTCTAGCAGTAAAAAGTTGGGACAGGCCAGGGACCAAGAGAAAGCAGAGACAGTGAAATACAAATGTGAGCAAAAGTGACTCGCTCTCACCTGCTCAATGATTCGGCAGCTCAGGGGCACATAGGCTCCACTGAAGACGTAAGCCATGTCACGGGGCACTTTCAGATCATACTCGCCATCCACACGTGGTATCTAGAGGGAAAGTGACAACATTAGGCAAAAAACAGCTCAGCTCCCCAACCCTTTAGAGGGTCAGATAAAGTGCCATATCCCTAAGAACAGTTCTTATTTCAACTAGAGGGAGGACCAGTAATAGTCCTGAAAAAGAAGAATCCACGGCCAGGTGCGGTGGCTCACACCTGTAACCCCAGCACTTTGGGAGGCAGAGGCCAGAGAACTGCCTGCGCCCATGGGTTTGAGACCAGTCTGGGCAACATGGAGAGACTTTGTCTCTACAATAAATCAAAAAAGTAGCTGAGCATGGTGACACATGCCTATGGTTCCAGCTACTTGAAAGGCTGAGGCAGAAGGATCACCTGAGCCCAGCAGGTCAAGGCTGCGGTGGCCATGAGTGTGCCACTGCACTCCAGCCTGGGCGACAGAGTGAGACTCTGACTCAAAAAAAAAGAATCCACAACCAAAGATGGCAGCTTCTCCTCCGTGCCCACAGTTCTCTGTAATGAGTTCCTATGTGCCCTATCAAGAAGTTGGAGGAAAAGTTTCCCCTTTCCCCCGCAACTCTTCAGTGATGTGGGACACAGCTGTCACTGAAATGCACTTAAAAGCGTATTCTCAGCCGGGCTCAGTGGCTCAGCCTGTAATCCCGCGCCTTGGGAGGCTGAGGTGAATGGATTGCCTGAACCCATGGGTTCGAGACCCGCCTGGGCAACTTGGCGAGACCTCATCTCTACAATAAATCAAAAAGCTAGCCGGGTGTGGTAGCGCGCGCCTGTAGTTCCAGCTACTTGGAAGGCTGAGGCGGAAGGATCGCCGGAGCCCAGCAAGTCGAGGCTGTGGTGGCCGGGAGCGTGTCACTGCATTCCAGTCTGGGCGACAGAGTGAGACTCCAATTCAAAAACCATTTTGTCATTTC
>CAUYQG010107515.1:0-15867 GCA_963574415.1 Tarsius wallacei
GCTGGGGGTGGGTGGGGGGGCGGGTAACGGCCACTGAACTCATGTGTGGGCTAATGTTTTTGACTCCAACAAAAAAAAAAAAAAAAAAAAAAAAAAAAAACTTGCCACAGGAAAATCCAATTGCATATAAACATGTTTGACAATAACTTGAGGCATGTTTCAAGTTGCCCGTGACTATATAATTTTTCTGCACATTTCATTTCCGCAGCATTCATGGTATGTGATCACAACATTGCAGTTTAAGGACATGGGCATTTCTTCTGGGGCAAGGAGCAGTCTTGAATGAGAAAGCAACAGATGGAAAATAAGTGAGGCTGCAGGTAAAAAGGTGGTTGAAGCCAAACAGAATGGCACTTCGACAATGGTTTAACAAGATGGCTTCGGGTCCCAGGTGACCACATATGCTTGGCTAACGCTGAAGGGATTCTACACTTCAAACCTCTCCTACCTAGTTGTACTGCAGATGCCACAATGAACTCCAAAAAAGGATACCACATAGATGTCCTACGGCATGGTCACCCAATCTGACAAACATAAATACATACAAATCCAATGACAATGACCCAGATCGCTAACATTTGACTCAGATGAAAATTCAGAGACAGACTAAGGACCAAATTCCTGCCCTGCCCTTATTTATCTTAATTTATGCCCAAATTCACTCCCAGACCTTATCCCAGTGGTATGTTATCTATGGCCACATTTCTGTTTGTTTCAAGGCAGACCTTTGCAAGTCATTTATCACTGAATTCAAGTATAGTATACTGCCATGAGATTAAAATGCTTGCAGCAAAGTAGCCTCACAATCATTAAAAATTTTGAGCTACATTTGCATAAAATCTTGTTTCATTGTTCTTTTATTTCTTACCCAGAAGCCATAATCATATGAAACACAACTTTTGAGAACTTCATTAATCTAATTTGTATTTTATTTAATAAATATTTTGGATTTTTATTTTTATTTTTCCTTTTTTTTCTTTATTTCAATAGCTTTAGGGGGTACAAATAGTTTTTGGTTACAAGGTTGCGTTGTATAGTGGCGAAGAAGTCTAGGCTTTAGGTATACCCAACACTCTCACCTTTGCATACTTGAAAACATTTTAAAAATACTAACTTCACTGCTGGTGGGAACACAAACTAGTTCAACCTCTATGGGAATCAGTGTAGTGATTTCTAAAAGAACTAGAAATTGATCTTCCATATGACCCAGCAATTCCCCTACTGAGAATATACCCAGAGGAACTCAATGCAATCTATAAAAAAGATACCTGCACACGCATGTTTATTGCAGCACTATTCACAATAGCAAAAACATGAAACCAACCGTGCTGCCCATCAAAACTGGACTGGATAAAAAAAATGTGGTACATCTACACAATGGAATAATACACAGCCATAAAGAAGGAAAAACATATGGACTTCGCAGCAACTTGGATGGATTTAGAGTCAATAATACTCAGTGATCTATTACAGAAATAAAGAACAGAGTACCACATGTTCTCACTCATAAGCGGACCCTGAACATTTACCATAATACTATAAGAAAGGGATTGGCAGTAGCAGGATACTGCAAGGGTGAGGGGGACACAGCATCAATAAGGGTACCTGATCTCAAACCAGGCAAAGTGGAGACCAAAGGGAGGCCCAAACTTTACCTGCACAATGTCCACTTGTATACCTAATCCTAAATTGTACCTAATCCTGAATTGTACCTAATCCTGAATTGTATTTTTTTTTAATGAAACATATTTTTAAAAAATACTAACTTAATCATGGTAACAGCCTTATTAGATAGGTAGTATTATTGTCCCCATTTAGTAGATGAGGAAGTTAAGGCCCAGAGAGGTTAAGTAACATGCCCAAGGTTACCAGCTAGTGAGTGGCTTAATAAATAATGGAACAAGAATATGTTTTATCAATATCTTCTGAAAGTTCCCCTGCACAAACAACCCTCTTTACTGTCATATTACAATTTCTAAAGTCCTTTCCTTGTGTCCTATTTGATTCTCACCTCCTCATGAGGTTAGCCTTAGGTAACCTCATCTCCTGTTTACAGAAAAAGACAAGATACCAGATTTAAAAGATTTCCCAAGGCTCTGCAAGCTAATAAGAGATGTAGTCAGGACCCCAGTTGGGCCTTTTGACTCCTCTTGGTTCCATTTCTTACACTAATCCACAAATCTAATATGATATTCTAGTTTTTAGCTTGCTAAAATGGCAAGACTTTCATCAGCCTGAAGATGTCCTAGTATAAATAAATAGATGCAGCTCTTGCTACATATGAAGGGGTACCCCCCAAAACCCCAGAATTTTCTTTTGGAGGGTGGGCTCTTTGTAGTACAGGCTCCCCTACTAGGTAAGTGTTCTAGAAACCCATCAACATCAGTGTACTAGCCAGCATTGTTGTGAGAGGCTGTGTTGGGCTTCAGTGAATTTTGGGTAACAGATTCTTTCAACATGTTTGCCCATTTCATGATGGGTGATTTACCGGTGCACCTGCCCACAACACACTGTGCTGAGTGTTCAGTAGTTTTTGATCAAAAACTGCATGACCTCCACGCCCCACCCTCCCTATTCACCAGATCTCTCCCCAAGCAACTATTTTTTGTCCTTCCCCCTCACGAAATAAGTCCTCAAGGGGAAATGTTTTGCCAATGTGGAAGAGGTGGAATGAAAAACAACTGAAGCACTAAAATGAATCAAAACTGATGAGTTCAAAAATTGTTTTGAAGAGTGGAAAAAGCATGTCAACGGGTGTATTGCATCAGAGAGTACTTTGAAGATGACTGGAGTTTAAACATGTAAGAATACATAACTTTTTATAAATAAATTCTGTTTATTGCCCCTCCCCCTTGTATAAAACACTTCTCTGGTCTTTTAAGTTAATTCCCGCTGGGGAGAGGGGACTCTTGTCTATCAATGATTGAATTCTTTTTCTGGCAGAGGTAACTTTCCTATTAACATAAAAACTCATTTTATATGATGGTCAGAGATGCCAGCTGAGCTCTGATGCTCCTTCCGTTTCCTCACTGCTGTCCCATCCAGTGGCCCACCAAATCCCAAAGCAGGCTCATTCCATTGATGAGATCTATGACCGACCCTTCTCTGAAGCGCTAAACCAAATCTCAGAAAGGTGGAAGATGAAAGTTATAGAAACTCTGTTGTTGGTTTTAGTTTGTTGCTGTTTTTTAGTATTTGTTTTGCTCTTTTCTCTAGTTCAGTATCAGAAATTTTCTAGTCTCATGAAATAAGGTGAGAAGTTTTCCATTTTTCTTTTGCTCTGGAATCATTTTTAAAATACATGTTTGGTAAGATTGCTCCCATAAAACTATTAGGACTTTAACTATGTTTTTCAATTATTTCAAAAACTATTTGTTAATTTCCATGTTTATTTCTTCTTAATTTTAGTCTTTTATATTTTTTTCGATTTAGTATTAAACCAAGATCCTAGAGTTTATTATTAAAGACTTAATGATGAAAATAATTTTGCTAATTCACAGGATGGGAGTCATAGGATGAAAGTTCCCATCCAAGGAGGAATCACACTGTGGATGGTGGTTCTTTGTGGGGAAGTAAAGATCCAGTGAGACCATCCTCTGATGAAGGATTATGGTATTGGAACGTCACACAAGTTCTCTTTCAAGCCCTCTCATTTTATCATGTATTCATTCAATGAGCAGTTTTTGACCATCTACTATATGCCAGAAATTGTACTAGTTGGGGATTAAATAAATGAATTACCAAGGCATCAATAGTTTAGAGAGGAAATAAGACATGTGTAGAGTAATAAATGTTCCAGGAAAGTAATGGAGGACTCCCAAGGAACAAATCTTCAACACTGTTCCTGTACACTTTGTATGTACATACATCACAAACTAAGAGCTGAAACCAAAGATAAACAAATATTTATTAGGAGCATTGGTTTCCCAAGCAACTTTTATGACTCTGAAAGCAGGTTTTAAAGACATCCTAGCCTGCGTATTTGGTTTAATTCTAGTCTCATTTCCTTTCTGACTATTTAGATAAGCCTTAGCAATATTGCAGTCACATTTAGCTAAGAAAGTATAGTTTGTAGAAATCTACTTCTCTTTAGGTAAAAAGTGCTCATGATTATGTCAGTGCTTCTTACTTGGGGTTTATTGGTATGTTTATCTGAGGCACTCTTCTTTCCATAAACAGAGCTATTTGCTTTGCTGCTATTTCAGTGTTTCAGGGGATTTTTGTTGTTGTTTTACCTCAAACTGTTTATCAGTAGGCAAGTGCCCACACTGGCGTAAACCATTCTCTGTAGTCCTATGTAATTACTCAGCTCTGGAATCTTAAACAACATTTATACCTCTGCACCTGATGAGATTTTTCAGGTAAATGGGAAGGATGATTGATCAGTCCTTGTTTTGCTTCAAATTCATAGTCTAGACCCAGTTTATGGTTTACCATTCCGCTTATCTAAATTTTTATAAGAACAATTTTTGACATTAGAACAAGTCAAGTTTTCACCCAAACTGAAAGAGCCTTCCTAGAGGGAGTTGGGAACTTTCACCAGGCCTGTGAAATGGTGGTGTGAACACTGTAAAAATAGCTGGTGGTGACAATGGGAGCTGACTGCAAGCACTGGAGGCAGGGCCACATGCTGTCATCTCACATCCACGGCATCTAGCTGCATGACTGGCAAATGGTGTAAGTGCCAATCTGTACAGAAAGGAATGTATTCTTGATGTTTTACTATATTTGAGAACAGGAAATACAAGTGGAAAGAATTCTACAGCATTCATTCTACTATTTCAGTTCAACATGCTTTTCCTACTTACTTGCTTTTCAATGTCTGTAATATGAGAACCTAGATCTTCAGTCTTTGAGCTTACATCTCCAGAGTCATAACTACACCTAGTGCTCTTAGCACACATTATATTTCTGAAGTATTTTTTATGCCAGGACATTGAGAAAAGGTTAAAAGAAACAAATTCATATCTATGGGATATGGGTTTGTTCTCAATTACTGTAAAACAAATGATCCCCAAAGTTTATTCACTTGTAACAACAACTATTACCCCACAGATTCTGTGGGTCAGGAATCCAGGCATAGCTTAGCATCCTCCAAATAAGATTCTGCCTCTGACAAGAGAAGATGGCTCCTGTAGCTTCATCAGTCTGTTATATGTCAGCAAACACATTCTTGATAGACAGACTTACATTTTCAAGTAGATTTTCTGCTTTGTGATATTTCTGGAGTTTGAAAATAAACCATTTACCTCTGTGTCCTGAAGGAAACAGGCAATCGATAACTAGTTTTTGTTCCTGGAAAGGTAAATTCAACCTTCATAATTGTTGAATAGGTAAACAATCTGAGTTCATTCTGGGGAGGGCTAGTCAGGGAGTTTCAAATGTACACATGTAAAACCTTCTTAGACAGTAAGTAATGTCAGTTTATTCATAGTTAGGAGGCACACAATATTAATAACAATAATATTTAAAATAGTACTGAATAGAGAAGGCAGAAGAAGCAAGGACTAGGAGGGAGTTAATCCAAATGCCTTCTCTAAAGTAAATTCCTCTCAAGCCAGGTAGAGTGGGAACCAAAGGGAGGTCAAACTTTACCTGTATGATGACTACTTGTTTACCTAATCCTGAATTGTACCCCACATCTTTAAAATTAAAAAATTAAAAATATAAATAAATTTTTAAAAATAGAGCAAATTTCCCAGATTCCGGTGCTCATGAGTCTTTAAGTTTTCTTGGAATCAAGAAGAAGTCAAAGAAAGGTCATGAAATGGAATGATA
Organism: Tarsius wallacei; assembly: GCA_963574415.1. NCBI lineage: Eukaryota > Metazoa > Chordata > Mammalia > Primates > Tarsiidae > Tarsius > Tarsius wallacei. The sequence goes on from CAUYQG010107515.1 coordinate 5,779, forward strand.
TTTCACGGTTAGTAGTGGATACAGACATCTGCCTATGACTATGACAAGTGCAAAGAAGGAAGAATGAGAAGGAACCAGGAAAAGGAAAAGCTATTGTGTCTTTGTGTGGTTCTTGGGCCTACACATCTTTGCTACCCATTAGCTACTGTCCTTGCCATGGCCTTGTGGGTCCCGCCACACACAGACTGGTTCCCAGCTACCTCTCTGACTTCTCTGTCTCATTCACTCACTCCAGCCATGCCAGCTGCTGCTGCCACTCTAAAATCCAAGCATGCACCTACTGCAAAGCCTGGTGTTTACTGATCTTTCTGTTTGGAACACTCTTCCAGTCGGCAGTCCCATGGTCTATCTCTTGTACTTTTACCCAGGTCTTTTCCCAAATGCCATTGTCCCTGAGAGGCCTTTCCTGACATACAAAAAGAAAAAAAAAAAAAAGAAAGAAAAGAAAAAGAAAACCTTTCCCTCTGTCAAAAAGAGCCCTTTGTCATTGTCCATCAATGGGTGGCAAAGATGTATAGACCAAAGAACCACATATCTGTATCAGTCCATTTTGCATTGCCATAAAGGAGTACCTGATGAAAATTGTATAAATTTCATTTTGGCTCATGGCTCTGCATGACACTGGCATCTGCTCACCTTCTGGTGGGGCCTCTGGAAGCTTTTACTCATGGAGGAAGACAAGGGGAGCCAGCATGTCTCAAGAGAGGCAAGAGAGGCAGCAAGAGATGGAGTAGGAGTTGCCAGGCTCTTTTAAACAGCTAGCTCTTGCATGAACCAATAAAGAGAGAGCTCACTCATTTCTGGACCATTCATGGCACCCAGCCATTCATGAGGGATCCACCCCAGGACCTCAGCCCCTCCCACCAGGCCCCACCTTCATCACTGGGGATCACATTTCAACATGAGATTTGTTTTCAGTTTTGTTTTCGGTTTTTATTTTCAACATGAGATTCGGAGAGAACAAGCATCCAAACAATATTACCCTACCGTACTCTGTTTTACTTTTCTTCGCCACACATGGCCCAGATAGAAGATAGTTTGTAAGTTCATCCTTAGTATCCCCAACCAGATTGTGAGAACCTAGAATTGAACTCATTCATTTCTGAATCCCCAGAACATGGGTCAGTGCCTGGCACGTAGTAGGGTACTCAATTAATTTTGTTGAGTAAAAGAACAAGTTGAATGCCTTCTCTGTTTCCATACATTATGTTCTACAAGCCTCACAGGAGCTGCCAGGAGAGATCCTGTTGTCATTATTCCCATCCTGGGGCTGAAGAACTCAAAGTTAACAAATTGTTCAAGACTGCCTAGCGAGTAGGTGACTGATGCGAGTCTTGAGCCCAGGACAGTCTTATTCTGAGCTCTTAACCAATTGACCTCTTTAAATTAAATGATTATACAAATACAGTTAGTAACAGAAACTCCTGTCGAATTGTATACATCACTAGGACTTTGCCCGGTCCTTGCTGGTGAAAATGCCACCTAAATAAGATAGAAAACGACTTCCAGGTCAGTATTGGCAGATTCCGTCAGTGCTGTAATTGAGTTCCTTTCCTCCTTGGAGTCCCATCATCTCTCTTGTTCAGGAAGTGAGCTATCAAAGAAAAGTTTGGGTGAATTTTCTCTAATTTGAAAATAAGGGGCAGAAAGGCAAAGCAAACTCTCTTGGTAATTACAGGAAGATGGAAGGGGAGGATATTTAAAATAACAAGTCTTTCCCAGGCCAGGAGAAGGCTGATGTGTTCCAGTATAACTCAGGTCAGGTGATTGGCGCTGGGAATGGAATGCCGGACAAGCAGATCCCCATTCCAACAGCCTGCCAACGCCCCATCTGCAGAAGGAATTTAAGAGATTAGAGTGCTTGTGCTGGTCCTGGGAATGGAGTGGCTTTGCTTGTTTTGTTTGCTGTAGCAATTCTTCATTAATCATTTTCTGTGTGCCAGGCACTGCTCAACACACATTACCTGCACGGTATCCTGAAGTCCTGGAAACTCAGAGAAACCCCTAAGACTATGTCCACCCTACTCTGGGAAGAGTCACAAGGTTTTCAAAGAATAAGGATGACTATCTAGTAAAATGTAAATAAAAGATTTAAGGACACAAAACTTTCCATTTAAAAGGGGGGGGGCGTAGTTTGCTCAGTGAGAGCAAGGATTTGATTATCAATATGTCCATTCTTTAGAAACAACGATGTTTGCTCAGAATATTAGTAACAGAACATGTAGAGGTCACTGCACACCAGTCTATTCAACATCAGGAATAAGATGCCAAGAGATTCTGAGTCTCTTCCCTGTAGTATGTATAGAGCCTGGCACCTCCTCCTCCTCTTGCTACTACTCTTGCCTTGTGACATGCTGGACCCCTTGTCTTCCCTACAGTATGTAGAGAAGAAACATTTTTCTAGAAGCCTTTTTTTGACTCACGGATACCTTCTAAACAAATCCCTTTAAACTCATCTACTGTCTGGATGTAGTGAGTTCTTTCTGAAACGGTTCATTTAACATTTAATTAATGCTAAGACAATCTTTCTAAAGCTGTGCTTCAAGCCCTTGGATTTAAATGCAGGCTTTTGCTGCCACATAGCTAAGGGCACTGTGATTCCCACTCCATCTGGAGGTATGTGTGCTTTGTTGGTTAACTTGGTGTAAGCACAAGCACAGAGCCTAGGATGGAGTCAGATGTCATGTTGTATGTTCATAATAGTTCTCCCCATGACTTCAGCAGCACAGGGACAACAGGCACCTCCACCATAAAGATATTTCTTTGTACAATTGTGCTTCTTTCACTCTCTCACTCACTGCACATCCAAAGTCCATGACATGCCTTACAGTACCCACCAACGTGGTGACTCTCAGTAAAGGTAGCGGGTAGGGAAGAGCATCCTGGAAGCATAGAGGAGGGGTCCTGGAGACTCTTAGAGACCCCCAAAGACTATGTCCACTCCAATCTTGGAAGAGGTACAAGGTTTTCAAAGAACAAGGATGACTTCCTAGTAAAATGTAAATAAAATATTTAAGGACACATGGGATCAAAGGCTGCTGAGATCCAAAAATTAATGGTAGATAAACCTTCAACACGGAGGAAACAGTTAGCTGGCCCCTGTCACTTCTCCTAGAAGCCAGCAGAGAGCGATGTTGTCATGCACACGTGCGTGTGATCTTTCCTATCCAGTCGGTCTGCGCTTAAGTCAGTCTTCCTAGAGTGGGATTTAACACAGGGAGGAGAGTTTAGGGTAAGGCCAGAAAGACTCGACTCAAGAGTCAGGAGGGTTGTGTTTTAACCACAATTCCACCCCTTGCCCAGTCTCCCTCTGTGAATCACTTTAGGGTCTAAGGAAGAAGGGGGGCTAGACTAGTAAGAAATGACAGTTTCCATTTGCTGAGTACTTCCTGCATGCCAGACCCCATGCTAGGTCCTTCCATCAGCAGGGGTTCAAATCCTGCATCTGCAGCACATTTAGTGATCTGGGGCAAGTTCTTAACCTCTTTAAACCTCAGTCCCCTTAGCTACAGATTAACCATAGTAAATCCTCGTAGGATTATTCTGAGGACAAAACGGAGTAAATGCATGTACAGCACTCAGCACAGCATCGGGTGCATGTGAGCCAGTAAATGGCAGCAATCATTGTTTACTGATTCCATTAAATTTTCACAACAATCCTGCAAGGTAGTTAAAACATTTTTTGTCCTATTATATACCTGAGGAAACTAAGGCCCAGAGAGGTTCAGAATTTACCTGCTGTGACCCAGCTCAGAAGCTGCACAATCTGCATTTAAATCCAGATGTGATCTTTCTACTACACTCTACTTAGCATTCTTTTTAAAATATTAAAGAATACAATGCATTTTTATTTATTATAGTCACCATTCTGTGCAGCAGATCACTAAAACTTATTTCTCCTAACTGAAACTTTGCACTCTTTGGACACCATCTCTCTTTTCCCCATCCACCCTCCTTCCCCAGATTCTGGTAACCAGCGAACTCAATAAACACTTCTAGAGTTTGATTGTTTCAGATTCCACATGTAAGTGAGATCATGCAGTACTTATCCTTCTATGCCTGCCTTGTTTCACTTAACATAATGTCCTCCGGGTTCATCCATATTGTCACAAAGAACAGAATTTATTTCCTTTTTAAGGCTGAATAGTATTCCATTTAAGCATTCCTGAAGACATAACACACGATGCTTTAACTTTTGTTGTTTACTGTCTAGAAATAGTGAATTCTTTTTGAAACTGTTCAATTCATTTAACGTTTAATTAATGCTAAGACAATCCTTTCTAAAACTGTGCTTCAAGCACTTGGGTTTAAATGTAGGCTTCTGCTGCCACATAGCTGAGGACACTGTGATTCCCACTCCATCTGGAGGGATGTGTGTTTTGTCAGTTAACTTGATGTAAGCAGGAGCACAGAGCCTGGGCTGGAGTCAGATGTTATGTTGTATGTTCATAATGGTTATCTCACATGACTTCGGCAGCACAGAGACAACAGGGACCTCTAGTCTTTTGGACGACGACTTGGCAATAGACATACCCCAGTTAGGGGAGACAGACTGGCATTCACAAGATGTTCAAAGCTAACCAAGCCTCTCTTAGGGTCAGAACAGGCTGTAAGAGAAACAGAGTCAACTTCAAAACTTGCAGTTTGGAATGAACTGTTATAAACCACACTCTAAGAGGGTATTCTTTGTTTCAGCCCACTTTCTTTTGCCCTTCAAAGTATGTTTTGAAATTAACTTGCTAAAAAAGATATAATAAGTCACTTTATCTAAAGGTCTCTAAAGGAGCAGAACTAAATCAAGGGTTGTTGAATAAAGTCTGGTCAAAAGCCATTCCAAAAGTCTCTGCTCCATCCAAGCATTTGAGACCCCTGCTCTTCATTCGGCAAGGTTTGTGGAAGATCTCATGTGATGGGCTTATCTTACCGCTGGACTGAGTCATACCTCACTTCCCACCTTAGAAATTCCAAAAGCCACCACTTACGGCTGCCTCCATCTCTGTGCTCGGTACTCAACACAAATTGATTTCAACTCCCCCAACAACCCCGCGATGCTTGTATCATCATCCCTGTTTGGCAGTGAAGGAAATGGAAGCCTCAAGGTTGGTGAGCCGTGTAAGTAAGCAACTAGATTGAGGATTTGAACTCAGGATTGCTGGACTCCAAATCTACTGTCCTTTCCACAGTTTCACTTCTTGACTTGGCCTCAGAGATGGACTCTGTTCTGCACCTCAAGCTGCTCCATTTCTTTGGAAAGTCATTGGGCTGCATTTTGTTTTAGTTTCGTTTGATTTCTGTAACCAGTATTCATGCTCACCCCCGTTTTATGCTTCCTCTTGGAAGAAACCTGGTATACATTTTCTTATACTCCCTTGCTCCAAGGTTCTGGATAAAATTTGCATTCTGGATGCAATGAGATGCATTGCATTCTATTTGAAAGTGGAAGCCATTCTCCCTCTAGCCTTGGCAGAAGTCTGGACTGCACCGAGAAGAATGATATGATAGCTTCTATGCCCTTATCCCGGTCACCATTTCAATGCTGAGGAGGGTCTGAGAGGTTGGAACCAGCTTTCTGCAGACCCCTGTTCTCGGGGTAGTGGCAGCACCTCCTGACCCTGTACTATAGCTATGGGATTGAGCCTGAAAGTTGATACCAGATGCCTGGTTTTCCTAATAATTTTGGAAGGACCTAGGTCTCTGCTTGAAATACTTCAGATTGTTTCTGGTTTTCAGTCTGAATGCTGACCAGTATTATTCTTAACGTCTCCTGCATGCTGCTTTTCCTCTAAATGCTCCTTAACTGTAAGTGTTGCAGGTAGTGACCAGTCAGCCAGAGTCGTGAGTGGTGAAAGAATTCACCCAAGTCAAATCAGAATAGAGAAGGATGAGTTTATTGAGTACACTGCAAGGGAGCACTGGGCAGGGAAGCAGTAGAAGAGCCGTCTGTGCCTAGCTAGCGGTTTGAGATGTTTTTATAGCGGAGCTGCCTCTTTTCTGTTAGGGTTAGGGTTCCAATCATGCGCTAGGGTTCCTTTCATGTAAATGAGGGTTTGAAACATGGCAGTTCTGATTGATTGATGTTCGACTTTGATTGTAGGCCGCTCATTGGTCAGTTGGAGGTTAACACAAGGGGGCTCTTATCCTATAAGATGGCTTCCACAATAAGAACACTCCTGAATTTCACATCCACCTTTCTTGCCCTCTTACTTAAGACACTTCCTGAGCTACCACTTATATCTATGGATTTGGATAACATCTATGTGATAGTTTTCAGCCCAGATCTCTACTGTGAGCTCCAGAATCATACAGCCAAATCTATGCTGCACATATTTATTTCACATGATTATCTTATGTGCATCTTGGTTCAGATACTATTGCTGTGCAGCAAACTACTCCAAAACTTAGTGTTGTTTAAAAATATGTGTGTGTGTGTGTGTGTGTATATATATACATATATATAATATATATATAATACATATTTTATTATATTCACAGATTTTTTGTGGGTCAAGATTTCAAAAAGGAGACAGCAGAGATGTCTGTCTAAAACTTACTATGTCTGGGACTTCAGTTGGGAAGATTCAAGTTTCCAATTTGACAGTTTAGACTTGGAATCATCTGACTATACCTTGATTCTCCCATTGGCTGAGACCTTATTTGGGTCACTGGCTAGAAGACCTACCTGCTTAGGGGTTCTCCATGTGATCTCTTCATATGGGCTAATTTGGACTTCCTTACCGTATGACAGGTATATCCTGAAAGTAAGCATCCCAAGAATAAGACATGCATGGAATTTTTATGATCTTGCTCTGGAGGTCACATAACATCAATTCTACCACATTCTATTGGTCAGGACAGTCACAAAGACTCTCTCAGTTTCAAGGGGAAGGAACATATACTCTCATCTTTCATGGTGGATATTCCAGAATCACATTGTAGAAGAACATGTAGAATGCAAGATAAAGTTGGAACCATCTCCAGAAAATATGATTCACCATGCATCTGAAACTCAGCATGTTGAAAACCAAAACCATTGTCTTTCCTGCTTCCCAAATCTGCCTTCTCCTTATTCTTTACCTTAGTGAATAATACCCATTATTATTTAGGCATTATTATTTTTTATGATTAGGGATAATGCCATTATCCCTCAGTTGCTAGAGCCAGAAGCTTGGGAGTCAATATAGAATCCTACCTACCTGATCACACCAAAACCTCGTCCAAGTTCACTTAATTAATTGCCCAATTCTTCCAATTTTGCACTCTAAATATATCTGAAATCCATATGTCTTAGTCCATTTTGTGCTGCTATAACAAAATACCACAGACAGTGTATTTTATGACAAACGAAAACTTACTTCTCACAGTTATGGGAGGCTGGGAAACCCAAGACTGAGGGGTTGGCATCCGTGAGGACATTCTTCATGCATCACCCCATGGTTGAGAGAGAGAGATAGAGAGGGAGAGAGAGAAAGAGAGGGAGAGAGGAAGGGGGGGGGGAGAGAGAGAGAGAGAGAGAGAGAGAGAGAGGAAGGTAGTCTCCCTTTTGTAACACAATAAGAGCATTAATCCATTCACTCTGCCTTTGTGGTGGCATAATCACCTCTCATTAGGCCCCACTTGTCACCACTGTTGCATTGGGGATTAAGTTTCCAACACATGCTTTTTGAGGGACACATCTAGTCCATAGCACCATCCCTTCCTTTTATTCCGATAGCTTTAGTTCAGGCCTCTGAATTAGGCTCTATCTCTCTATCTCTCTCCTTAATTCTGGCTTCCCCTTCTTACCAACCCCCAGCCTCAAATTTATTCCAGGAGTTGCTGTCAGAGTTATTTTCTAAAACTGAAATCCGATCAAGCTACCTCTTTGCTGAAAGCCCATACACTCACAGAGGAATCTTACACCACTGCAAGGCCCTTCTACATGGTACCCTTTCCGTTTGCCTTTGTCCATCCCTTCCTTGTCTTTCAAGGCTCAGCTAAATAATTTCCTCTCCCGGGAGGTTTTCTTAGTGGCTCTGCTTTTTGCTTACTTTTTCTTTATATATAATTTTACCGTTACCTTGCTTTGATATTAGCTACCTTCCAATTCTGACTGCTTTGAAGAAATGATTTTTGTTTTGTTTTGTTTTTGAGTTGAGGTCTTACTGTCACCTAGGCTGGAGTGAATCAGCATGATCACAGCTCACCACAGCTTCAGCCTCTTGGACTCAGGCGATCCTTCTGCTTTAACCTCCCAAGGATCTGGGACTACCTGGCTAATTGTTTTTTCGGTTTTATTTTTTGTAGAGATGAGGTCTCACTATATTACCCAGACTGGTCTCAAACTCCTGGGCTCAGGCAATCGTCCCACCTGGGTCTCCTTACAGGTCTGAGCCACTGCACCTGGTTTTACAGAACTGTAAAGCTGGAAGGAATCACAGCAATCATGAAATCTCTCTTAACCCCCACTCCTCCTCTAAAGTGAGCATCTTACAGTCTATATACTTAGCACCTCAGGGTGTGGTATACAGTAGTTGTTCAGTATGTCATTCAATTGAATAAATGTCTAAAATGTCATAGCCAAATCTGGATGTTATGGTTTTGGAAACCATAGCATGATTATCAACCTAGTTTGAGTAGAGAATCAAAATCAGGCAAGTTGAGAACGTTCTCTTTGGTCCCCTAGGAAGACATACCCCTCTCTGTGAGGGATATAGGAAATAAGCAAATTTCTTATTTTTAAAAGATCTTCCATTTTATTTTACTAATTTTTCCAATGAAGATATTATTCATGAAAGACTTAGGTATTTTCTAGATCCACTTGTTATTTTTTTCCCTTCAACTTTGTCTTATTTTATGCCTTCTTCCTAAAACGGGAAAACATTCATGGGATTCATGGTAACAGGAAAGTCACTCCAAAAATCCAAACCAAATAAAATCTTGTTTTCTGTCTTCTCTTCTCAAGAGTTTTTATTTCTTTCTTATTATGTTGCTGAAGGGAGGATTTTATATGGACCAAGAAAATCACAGCCTGTCTTCAAGGTGAATGCAGATGTTTTCACATTGGATAAAGTAGTCAATGCAGATGTTTTCACATTGGATAAACTAGTCATCCACATCCCTGATAAATAAAACTTCTACTTTTAAATTTCACATCTAGCTCTTTAATCTAAAAGTTTTCTTGACAAAGGCAAGGTGTTGAAATAGTAGAGTGATCATTTTGTTCCTCAGAATGAAGAAGAGATTAAATGTTAAAAATAGAAAAGGTAGTAACAAGAAAGCTTGTTTTCTTCCCACTTCCACCTTCTATAGAAAAGAAAAAAGGCAAGATCATCTCTGTTGAGACCACCAGCATCTATCAGGTTTGCCTGCTGTCACTACAGTGATATATAGGGGTCTAAAAGGGAGAGTCCCAGGAAACTGCTTAGATCACTTTCTCTAGTAGAAGGAAGTAGGGAGTGACAATGTTTCCTACGGTGAGTTCTAACTATGCTGTAAATATAATGTGTAGAAAAATATTTAATTATTGTGAGAGGGGAAGAGAAGTCCAAGAAATTTAACAGTGGCTTATAAAAAAACATAATAACTTGTATTTTGTAATACAAAAATAACACGTTCATTGTAGAAAATATTGTTTAACACCAATAGAATAAAAATCTTCCATAATCACATCACCCAGAAATAAATATTGTTGGTATTTTAGTGCATATCCTACTGATTTTCCTCTTACTCACTGATAGGTCAGAGCCCCAAATGAAATTTCTCTGGCCTCTTTATGCCAGACAATAATCCTTTTCTAGAACCCTGGGCAAGTCACAGTTTATTGAGATTAACATCTTTGTCCTAAGAATCTGTGTCTCAGCTACCCACCCCACCCTTCTCATCTATGTGACTTGCCTGCACATCCATCCCATCATCAGGAAGATGAGAGACAGACCCCATCACATGGCAACAGTTCCTTTTCTTACCTACCTCTTCGTGATGACATAATACAAACCATCACTCTGTCGCCCAGAGTGCCTGGGCAGTCTCGACCGCAGCCTCGACCTGCTGGGCTCCGGCGATCCTTCCGCCTCAGCCTTCCGAGTAGCCAGAATTACAGGCACGCGCTAC
>CAUYQG010107518.1:0-25629 GCA_963574415.1 Tarsius wallacei
GCAGAGCTAAAACAATCAGATTCATCTTTACTGGCAGGTTTCCTTCCCTTTGGTTCTTTCTTTCTTTCTTTTTTTTAATCAGTATCTTTTATTATGATATTGTGGGGTACAGTTAAGGATTAGGTATACAAATATGCTTCATTCAGGCACCCTTGTTGATAAGAGGTGTCTCCCCGTCCCCAGACAGATATTGAGTACCATTAATCCCATCTCCTTTCCCCTCCCCTCCCCATAGTTTCCCACCACAGTCAGTCATTTTCTTATTAAGTTTGATGTTCAAGTTTCACTACATGAGTGAGAACATGTGATACTCAGATCTTTGTTTCTGTGAGAGGTCACTCAGTATTATAGATTCTAGTTCCATCCAAGTTGCTACAAAATTCATGATTTTGTTCTTTTTTATAGCTGCGTAGTATTCCATCATGTATATGTACCACATTTTTTAAATCCAGTCCTCAACAATATTTCTGGAGTAGGATAATTTTCCCAAAGGGAACACTTGACGTAGTATAGTCCTAACATCTCCAAAATTTTAGTTCTTAGTTTTTTAGCTATTATAAAATAAGGAATTACACACATACACACACACACACGAGAGATAGACAGAGATATTTCCATAATAGATACTTGCCAAATTGTAATCAAATGCTTTGAAACTTTTTTTTAACCTGTTAATATTATGCAGCAGTAAAGGACAAATATGTGGACTTCGCAGCAACTTGGATGGATTTGAAGTCGACTGTACTCAGTGATCTATCACAGAAACAAAGAACAGAATACCATATGTTCTCACTCATAAGCGGACCTTGAACAACTATCAAAATACTATAAGAAAGGGATTGGCAAGAGTGGGAAACTGTCAGGGGAGCGGGCTGGGACTGCCAGTTGAGGGAAACTGCCAGAGGAGGGAGGGGCACACCTCATCAACAAGTGTACCTGCATAATCAATGTTTGTATACCTAAACCTGAATTGTACTCCACATCTTTATAATAAAAAAAAATTAAAATTTAAAAAAGACAAAAAAAACTCAAATGATTTTCAATATGTTTGCTGACTTATATTTCTTCTTTTATAAATGTTTGTTTAGGTATGTATATTAGAATCCTAGTCTTTAGTTAAGTAAGCCTTTTAGGTACCAAATGGCACAGTTAGTGTATGTAAAAAGTGATTAGCACAACATATTTTCAATTCAGCTTTTTTTGTATGTATACCCAGGCATGCGCTTTTCCTCTTATTTTATTTTATTTCAGGTTATATTGAGATCTTATAGCAGCTGAGTAATTCAGAATGAGCAAACAGCTGATTTTGTTTCACTAAAAGACTCTTTTAAGCCAGGCTCGGTGGCTCAGCCTGTAATCCCGCGCCTTTGGGAGGCTGAGGTCAGTGGATTGCCTGAGCCCGAGGGTTCAAGACCCGCCTGGGCAACTTGGCGAGACCTCATCTCCACAATAAATCAAAAATTAGCCGGGTGTGGTAGCACGCGCCTGTAGTTCCAGCTACTTGGAAGGCTGAGGTTGGAAGGATCGCCGGAGCCCAGCATGTCGAGGCTGCGGTGGCTGGGAGCGGCCACTGCACTCCAGTCTGGGCGATAGTGAGACTTCAACTCAAAAAAAAAAAAAAAAAAAAAGACTCTTTTAAGATCTGCTTATTTTAAATAAACTAGCACATCTTGTGGGTCATTAATTGTAGCTAATTCTAACTTGATTTTTTAATCAGTTGACAACTGTTTTTCATGTAAGTCCTGATATGAGACACATATACTATATTTGTCAGCCAGCACATAAAAAAATTCAACTTTTGCTCCCTTGAGAAATACTTCAGGGATATCTGGTAAGAGAGAAGGAAACTCAGGGCTGATGACTTACTCCTGGTCCCCAGAGACAGTAGAAATGAAATGGCCACTTCAGTCAGAGTCTCCATCGGCTGCAGGGGTACAGAAGGCATTTTTTAACTTAATTTTCTAAACTGAATTATTTATAAGTCATGTCCTCACTTTAAAAGAATAGCATACATATGCCACGGGTAAGAGGTGGAAACATAAATGTACTTGCCTTTCATATTAAACCAAACTCAGCTAAATCTTTTTTAGATCATTCAAAACATTGCTTTTTCATTCATTTATTCATTTGCTCAATGATATTTATTAAGGTCTGTGCTTAAGGCATTAAGCTAGGTACAAGGGGGATATAAAAACAAATTACATTCTAACCCAAATCCCAAGCATGTGTAGTTGAGTCGGAATGATGTGACAAATTGTTAAATTGACACAATCCGAGGAAATGAGAAATGATATACAGGAGGTTCAACTAAAGTGCCATGGGTGTTCAATGTAGGAGAGAGCACCTGAATACTCCTACCTTGACCCGGCTTTGAAACTGCTGCTCAGTGTTCCATTTCCCTTTGCTTGTGCAGATGGAACAGCTGCACTGTAAATAACAGAACTTTTTGGGAATGCAGTTCAGGGCTGACTTTGTAGTCCAACAGGGAACTCTTCCACAGTTTAGGTGGGCAGTTGCTGTTTTGTGACTGCCCAGCATATTTTCTTCTTTGGATAGCACTCTGATATAGTTTGGATGGTTGTCCCGTCCAAATCTCATGTTGAAATCCGGGCCCCAGAGTTGGAGGTGGGACCTAGTGGGAAGTAGCTGGATCATGAGGGCAAATCTCTCATTAATGGCTTGGTGCCTTTCTGGTAGCCGGTGAGTTCTCACTTCATTAATTCATGTGAGAGTTGGTTGTTTTAAAAAAGCTGTCACTTCCTTCTCTCTTTCTTGCTTCCACTCTTTTCATGTGACATGCCAGCTCCCCTTGCCTTCTGCTGTGAGTAAAAGCTTCCTGAAGTCAACGTATCATCTATGAGTGCCAGGTAGAGCCATGGACCAAATAAACCTCTTTTCAAAATAAATCACCTAATCTCGGATATTTCATTATAGCAACACAAAGTGGAGTAATACTCTGACTTTCATTTGGGATATTAGTTCTTTCCTATTAGGAGTAGTCTGATGGTGCTGTATCAAAGGTCCTGCCCTTCTTAACTAAATTTAGTACATGATCCAGGCTAGGTACATTTCTAGTCCCACCCTATAATTTAAGTCTGTAGTGAAGTGACAGAGTTTGACCTCATTGGATTGTTTCTATAGTTCCTATTTCTAGTCTTGGATCTTGCTCATTTTTCAGTCTGGCTCCCTAGCTTCCCTGAGGTCAGATATTTTTCAAACTCTTTGAACCCATACGGAGGTTAGTCAGAGCTGGGTTTATGATGCTTGTAGAATGTTTATGGTTTCCTGTCCCAAGCTCATTTTCTGCCCATTTCTACCCTGCTCTTTATTCAGGAAATGGACCTGTGGATTAGGTCAGCAGGCTTCTCTTGCCCTCTGATTTCTGACTGGGTTGGAATAAGGGGGTCTCCTATAGAAGATTAGAGGAAGAAGGAGAGTGAGATAATATCTCTTGTTCCCTTCCTTGTGAGGTTGACCTTGGACTGGCTGTTTCCCTTAACAAAGTTTGGGTTCTGATGGTAAGAGATGAATAATTGCCATGTTAATTAAAAAACAATATCAAGTCCTTTTGCTATGGTAGGGGCAGGTAGAGGTGGCATGAGGTCCTAAGAAATTGAATGGTGTCAAATATGAACAAAGCTGATAAATTTTTATTTTCAAGTTTCCCTGCATCTCTTTTGATGGAAAAGGGAGCCAGTTGCTTGTCCTCCTTCTCTGAGGAAACTATACCTTCTCTGCTTAAAGCCTTTCGATGACTCTGCTTGAGAGAGTTGCTTCAGTTGTTCTGTAAGTTGATAGAGTCTTCTTTGTCATCCACCTTCATCACATTTCCTCATGGTTCATAAAGAGTCAGGTCCCTAAATTGTCCAGGATTGCTCCAGAAGACTGTTACCTGATATGGTATGAAAGTAAACAACCTCATAAAATGAGTGTGGAAGTGTTCCTTTTTCTTCATTTTGGGGAAATGTTCAAGTAGATTGATATTAATTATTTTTTAAGAATTTGGTAGATTTTACCAGTGAAGTCATCGGTCCTGGTAGAGAATAGAGAACCCAGAGATAAGTCCACATATATACAATCAACTTGCTTTTGACAAGGGCACCAAGAGGAGAAAGGATACACAGTATATTAACATATTTACAAAAGTCAAAATATTGAAACAGTCTAAATGTCTATTGATGGGAGAATGGATTAATAAACGGTGTTGGGAAAACTGGGTACCCACATGCAAAAGCCTTACCTTACACTATAAACAAAAATAAACTCAAAATGGACTAAAGATTTAAGTGTAAGACCTGAAATTGTAAAACTCCTGAAGAAAACATAGGGGGAAACTTCATGACAGTGGTCTGGGCAATGATTTCTTGGGCATGACACCAGAAGCACAGACAACAATGGCAAAAATAAATAAGATGACATCAGACTAAAAATCTTCTGTACAGTAAAGGAAATAATCAAGGTGAAAGGTAACTTACAGAATGGAAGAAAATATTTGCAAAACATATGAATTTATCTGATAGAATGAATATTCAAAACATAAAAGAAACTCCTATAACTCAATAGTTTAAAAAAATTGACAAAAGACTTCTCCAAAGAAGACATGTAAATTGACAATAGGCTATAAAAATATGTTCAACATCACTAATTATAAGGGAAATGTAATTAATGTAAATTAAAACCACAATGAAATATTACCTCATACCTGTCAAGATGACTATAATATTTTTAAAAAGACAAGAAATATTGGTAAGGATGTACAGAAACTGGAACCCTTGTACACTGTGGTTGGGAATGTAAAATAGTGCAGTCACCATGAAAAATAACATTGAATTCCTCAATAATTAAAAGCAGAACTACTGTATGATCCAGCAATCCCACTTCCGGGTATATATCCAAAAGGATGGAAATCAGGATCTTGAAGCTTTATCTGTAGTATATTAACGTATTTACAAAAGTCAAAATCCTGAAACAGTCTAAATGTCTATTGATGGGAGAATGGATTTAAAATGTGATGTATATACACAATGGAATATTATTCAATCTTTAAAAAGAAGAAAATATTGCCATATGCGACAACATGGATGGACCTGGGGAACATTATATTAAGAAGAATAAGCCAGTTGCAGAGGGATAAAAACTTCACGATTCCACTTATCTGAGGCATATAAAATATTCAAACTCATAGGGACAGAGAGCAGAATGGTGGTGGCCAGGGGTTGAGGAGAGAAAGAAATGGGAAGTTGTTATTCAAGAGATTTAAAGTTTTAGTTATACAAGAGGAATGTGCTCTAGAGATTTGCTGTATAACACTGTGGCTGTAGTTAATAATACTGTAGTGTGCACTTAAATATTTGTTAAGAGAGTAGATCTCATGTTAAGTATGCTTACCATAATAATAAAAATAGAAAAAAAATTTACTTCAGACAATGAAATGTGCATTTTCTAGGAAAAATAGCTGTAGAGGACTTTATTGGGACAAGTGGCAAATTTCACATAAGGATAGCGAATTACATAACAGTATTGTATCCAACTTAGATTTTCAAATTTTGATAATTGTGTGGTGGTTATGTAAGAAAATGTTCTTGTTCTTAGAAAGTACACATTGAAACATTTTGGGGTAATGGTGCATGATAGCTGTAATTTCCTCTCAAATGGCAAGTAATTCAGAAAAAAACCCCACAATTTTTATTAGGATGTATGCATATAGAGAAAGAAAAACATAAAACAATTAATAAACAAGGCAAAAAGAGTAAATGATCTTTCCACTCTATTATTGGGAGTCTGAAAATGAAACTAAGCATGGGAGAGGACTTCTGGAGTGTTCATGCAAGGGAGATAGAAATATAATCAGACAAGGCTGAATCCATTGGAGTTCATCACTTGGGATTCAGAATTCAATGCGTTGGCTTAACCACATGCTAGAGGCATGAATAGTTTGCTGGACTGACTGATCTAAACCTCTACCCAAAGTTGGTTTACAGTTAGTTAATAAGGTTAAAATGCTAGCATTCTCCCTGCATCCTGAAGAAGAGTCTGATGCCTCAGAAAATGGGAAGGTTGGACTCGATTTATTATGTGCGACCTGCTCATCTTTCTCCAATCACACACTCTGGAAAACATGGAGCAACTACCTTCACTTAGGCAGTGGTGAGGACAATACCATCCTTGAAGACCTCTGAGTTGCCAGTTTTCTAAAGGCCAGATATAATGTAGGGACTTTTCAGTGCAGTTGGGTTTCTGATCTCAATGGGAATAATGTCATGCGGAGTTATATAGAACAGGTGGTGATGCAATTACTACAATAAAATCATGCTCAAAATGGTAATTAGAGAATTTTGACCTGCAGGAATCTCTGGTAATGGCTCCTTAGAAATGAAATAGATGGGAAGCTTACTAAAATGCTTCTCAAAATACATAGGCAGAAAAAGTTTAGTTCAGCTGGAAACAAAACTGATTTGAATTGCCATAAGTAGAAATTACAGCTTCTTATCCAGTCTCCATACCTAAGTCAGTGCCCATATCCTGAGTCCCTTAAATTAAGGGGAGATATGTTCCCTTTAAGGAAAATTGTGTAACAAAACCCCAAGCCTTCTCCAAATGTTCCTGAAGCCATTTACCAGGGTGATCATGTACTGGGGAGAAAGAAACTCAGCTGTCGTGGAGCTTGTTGAATACTAGTTCTAAACTTAAGATGATCCTTAGGCACCCAAAATGACATTGTAGTTCATAAGGCATAGCAAGAGACTGTGGAGCTCAGGTTATAATGGAGTCCTGACCAGTGACTGTCTAAAAGTGTGTCCAACGAGGACATGAACTTTCTCAGGTTATTTCTTCAGTTGTAAAATATATAGTATACTTAGCAACTGTAAGAAATGTCATTTTTGTTCCCTGACTTGTGGGGTGAGGAGAAATAAGCATAAATCCAGATTATAGATTAATTGGCCCACTGTGTCAGCACCAGCAGGAGGAGTTTGGCTGCTGAGCTGTACTCCTACTGAGAGTGGTCTGAAAGACATTAGTGAGCAGAAACTCTCCTTGTGAGCAGAACTTTTCATAGAGCAGCTGGTTGCATATTTTGTGTGGAAAGAGAGACAACCTAAATTATGGACCTCCAGTGACTCATGGGCAGTAGCCAAAGGATTGACTGACTGGTCAGGGACTTGGAAATAATAGGGTTGAAAAACTGCTGGCAAGGATATTAGAAAGAGAGGGTGTGAATGGATATCTCAGAGTGGATACGGTATTTCAAGTTAATCATGTCTCACATAATGCCTATCAGAGAACATCTACGGTAGAGGTAGGCAAGATATTCTTTCCTCTAGATGTCAGTCTTTTTTCCCCAGTCACTTACATCTATTTCAATGGATCCAAGTACAAAGAATCTGGGGTGGCAGGGTTGGAAGCTATGCATGGGTTCAAAATCATGGTCTTCTCTCAGTTTGCTGCTGCTATTCTGACTGCTCGGACTACAAATATCATAGAACAGCACTGAACCCCTGATAGAGCACTAGCTTCAAAGGGGGTCTAGCTAGCTACCTGGTGGCATGCGAATTATACTTAACTACTCTCTAGATAGAGAGGGCATAACTTTGTCCTTATAGAGGTAGATGCATATTCCAGGAATGTTGAAACCACCATTCATGTATCTTAAGAATATTTTCATTGTTGCCATGTAGCATATCCTCTGGCCAGAGGACACATTTTACTGCAGAGTAAGTGCAGAAAAACAGACATATCCACAGTCTTGTGTACCTCATTGCTGAGAACCAGTTGGTTTGATGGAAGGGTAAAATGCCCTGTTGAAAACTCAGTTATGTTTCTCATAGGAAGCATGTTGTGAAGTTGGGGTGCTGCCTAATAAGATGAGGTATATACCATAAGCAAACATCTCTCTTACCTAGTTTCTCTTAGCAAGAAAACATGGCTCCTGGAAACAAAAAGTAATAAAAAGTCACTATTATGCTTGTCAATTTACTTGAGAAACATTTGTTATTTATCTTTGCACTTTTGGGTTTGGCTGTTTTGGAGGACCTAGAGTTTAAAAGGAGAAATACGGGGAGACATCTCTTATCAACAAGGGTGCCTGAATGAAGCATATTTGTATACCTAACCCTTAATTGTACCCCACAATATCAAAATAAAAAATATTGATTATAAAAAAAAATAAAAGGAGGAATAATTTTATGAGTAAGTAGCCATTGTTCTGATGCACTGGATACTCTAGCCATTTTGGGTTCCTTATGGCAGATAAGAAGGTCACTGTTCTATCTGGGGTTATTTATTCCAATTAGTAGGAGGAAATATGATAGCAAAGTATAGCAGAGAACCCAAGAGATTTAATGGGGGAAATTTTTTACTTATGTAGCCAATACTGTATACTCAATAGTTTTTTTTTTTTTTTTTTTTTTGAGTTGGAGTCTCACTCCGTCGCCCAGACTGGAGTGCAGTGGCTGCTCCCAGCCACCGCAGCCTCGACCCGCTGGGCTCCGGCAATCCTTCCGCCTCAGCCTTCCGAGGAGCTGGAACCACAGGCACGCGTTACCACGCCTGGCTAATTTTTTGATTTATTGTAGAGATGAGGTCTCTCCAAGTTGTCCGGGCAGGTCTCGAACCCGCTGGCTCAGGCAATCCACTCACCTCAGCCTCCCAAATGCGCGGGATTACAGGCTGAGCCACTGAACCTGGCTTCAATAGTTTTTTAAAAGCAGGATTTATTGAGAGGACAGAAAAGCTCCCACAGTGGGAGGGGACCTGAAGGGGTTGCCCTACTCAGTAGTTTTGGTCGATAGAAAACTGCAACAACCCACTAAAGACAAGACCACTAAAGTCTTAGATTTGTAGAAATTAAAATTTGGTATATCCCATTAGAAACATTTCTTTATCTAGCTGATGTCCTGCTGGAGATGATGGGAATATAGGTTAGGATGGCAGAAGATTATCAACTTAAGTATCACTACTAGCTACAGAAGCAGGAACTATAGCAGTTATGCTTTGCTTTATGTTTTTTTTCTTTTGCCGTTTCCTCTTCTTCCTTATATGATGGATGCAAATGATGCCTAATGTTTTAGGTTTCAGGGGGAGGTGACCAAATTGACATCACCCTGTTCTAAAGCATAAACTGATGAGACATAGCACAGCTTCTGTCTTGGGGACACAAACTTTTTATCTGAGTAAATACAAGAGTATATTTTAAAAGGGGAATAAATGTGGACGATGTAGATATTTTCTGATTTCACTCAAGATCCACTTCACAGTTCCTCATCCTGCTCTCTCTGCTCCAGAAGGCTGACTTGTGTAGATTAATTCAATAAACTATGAATTCCATTTGGGTTTAAACTTACGGAGTCTCTGGAGAATTGCTACAGACTCTCTGTGTCCCTTGGTTGAGGGTGGCCTTTTTTACATAACTTTATTCTTTCAGGTTCCAGTAACCATTCTCTCTTCTTCTTATTGAAATATCTTCTATGGTTCTTCTACACTGATCTATAGCTTTGACCTTCCTTGGATTTTGATCTTCCCTGGATTTTGACCTTCCTTAGCATATTAAAATGTGAATGTGTTATCTGTTTCTTGTTGGGACCCTGACTCATAAAGTTAGTTACTGTCACAATACAGTGACAAATAAAATGAACCAAAATCTCTGTGTGCATTTACTCTCATTTATCCATATGCTGAATCATCAAAAAGATTAAGTTATGTGTGGTAAAACCTTTAGATGTACAATATCTTATGATATCCCACATTTAATACATATATTATTTTAGTACTATGATAAACTTTATAAATATTTTAGACCACTTAGGAGATGAAGAAATTGAGAGCCAGTAATATTAGAAGACTTGGCCAAATGTTAAAATGGCACCGGAATATGTTTGGAATTCAGTACATTTCTTAGGATATCTTTTATTCTTTGTGTGGTGTCAGAAGACTGGTGAATTCATTTATCATCATTATTGAGGCTTTTCCATAAAAGATTTAGCTCAGTACATTCTATCTTTATGGATATAATACAATTTCTGTGGTTAGTCACTGGACATTATTTTTTAGAATCTTCAACAGATTTGGTGTATTTTATAGTGTAACTTTGTATTTATTCATTTGTTTTCAAGTTATACACTCAATTTCTTGAGGTCTAAACTTTGATCTTTATTTCCATATGCTTAATGCTTAGCACAGTATCTAGCACCTAATATGAATTCAATATAATAAGTTTGTATAATAAATATAGGTTTATCACTAGCTGAATGAAAAGTTAGGTAAGTCTTTTCTGAATGGTTTGCTTACGCTGAATATCTTTGAATAGTCTAACATCTTTTAAATTTGTTTCTCTGGACATGCTGAATATGAAGCCAGGAGCCTGTTCTTTTATAAAGTGTCTTTTTATCTTCAAAGTTTATATTATATAGCTGCAGTCAACATTGTTTTGTAACCAGGAGCATACCTTTTTATTTAAGTTCCTCCTTGCTCTCCAGGAACTTTCTGTGACTTCACCATCAGTTTTGTAATTACAGAATCAGGAAACATGCCTTTAAAATTCAAGACTTGCTCTTCAGCGATCTGTTGGGACATCCTCAGGTATTTGTGTGATGAGATTTATTGACGAACTCTCTTTCCATTTTCATAGACTGACTGAGAGCCCAGCCAGTGTACTGTGTCAAGGACACTTTTGACTAAAGGCTGACAAATCTGAGGAAGCCCCCTGAGGACATATGCTCTAGAGACTGGTTTAAGCCAAAGTAATTTGCAGCCAAAGTCATTTCCAGGCTGGTGGTGATATGCAAGTTCAAGAAGCTTCAAAACTGACATTGTTGGAATAATGATGTGATATCTAACACAGTTCAGATCACTTAATTATTGAACTTTTAGTCAGAACTTTCTCCTGTTTTCAAGTGAAAAAAGAACAAAATTAATCCTCTAGACCCCATGAACTGGTCTACCAGATACCACTTAATTTAGGGACATTATGTACTTAATCCACACAAAACTATATGAGAACATAAGGTGATAAGGGCATGTTTTATATTAAAGTCATAATAATCCAAGGGACTGGAGGAACACACAGGGTTTATTTTTTTTCCCAACTATCTCTGTTCTGCCTCTTACTAACAATAAATAAGCTTGCTATGTCTTCTCAAGGCAGCTGCCTAATATTGTTATGTTTCTACAGTGTTCTGAATAAAGGAATTGCTCATTCTTCGCAGTTTTCACTTTCACCTGTTAAATTGCATCTTCAATAAAAGAGAAAATGCTGCTTGCTAAAAAATGGCCCAATCCTTTGACTTCTTTATTTTTTTAGCCTGGTGCCATTTTGAAGTTAGGCAAGTGACAGTGGTAGTACATATTAAGGGCATAGAGACAGAAGGAGATAAGCATTTCCAATCCTATGGGTTTTTAAACACCATAGGTGGGTAGGTACTAATCCCAGAAAGAAAAAGCTAAATGAATCTAAGTATTTGCAAAAGAGAGAGACAGAAAAAGAAAAAGAATTGAAGAATCAATGAGGAAAGAGAGAGAGTGCTCATGGTGTTAACATTTATGGCAAAAGTCTTCAACTTGTGGTTTATATCCACTATAATTTGGTCACCTGTATGAAAGGACTACCACTACTCTTGCATAGGACTGATAATCTACTACTCAAATACTCAGATAATCAAGACAAATTGCATTCTTATTTGCATCTCTGTTTTTTGCTTTGTTTGCTTGCGATTTCTGGTAGCCAAAGGTATTGGGTAAGTTAAAATACATGATGCTATTTTGTGTTGGAATGAGGGGAAAGGTAAAGACATGGTGGCCAGTCTTTGGAGAAACTTTTCTTTCCCTCTACTTTTCAGAGATATCTTTGCCTTGTATTGTCTCCTCATGTTCACAGCTGTGAACAATAGAAATTGATAAACAAGAGCCTGTCTACCTCGTCTCTGGGAATTTAGGTTTTCCTTGGAATACCAACAGCGTCAGGGGAATAGGTGATGCTGACATGAGCTGGTTGCCTTTAACAAACACTATCAGATAGGTGCCACACTCTATGTGGTTAAAATATTGTCTTAGGAAATGTCTCTGCCCCCAAAACAGGATGGTGAGTTAGTGAGAGCCTCTCTCTGCACACATTCCAGGGGCCATAAGACAGTCCTAATAGGCAAGAGAGCATGTTCAGTCCTCAGTAGTTAGTGATGTCATTGCCCAGCAAACAAGAATGTCACTTGTGAATGAGTCAAGGATCGACATATCACTCAGTTCAACCAAGTAAAAACTGTGCTCTCTAGAGATTCAGACATCCCAGGCACAATTTCTTTCTTTGCTGTAAATCAGTAACTATGTGAAACTGTGCTAACTCTTCTTGGCCCCTCGAGTAAGCTGGCAGTGCTAATAGAGTATCAATAGAGTTTCACAGATTGCCTGTTTTACAGGGAATGCGTGTTTTTTAAGGAGAGATTTAGTTATTCCCTTATGTGATAGAGAATTGAGCCTCCTTTGCTGTCCTCCACCTATTCTTTATATTTTCTTTTATTGATTCAACATTTACTGAGAACCGACCCTTCCATACCCTGTGCTAATCACAGGGTATGGAACTCACAATTTGCCTTTCCTGAACTCCCAACCACACACACCTGCTTTTTCCACATCAGCTGTACTTAACCTCAATTATGTGAATGACCAACTTCTGAAGTAACATGCAAAATTGTGTGTATATGTGTATACAGAGAAGACCCATACCTTTCATCATATTTGTAAAAGGGCCTAGAAAATAAATTTTGTATAATTACTGCTCCTGATATTTTGAGTAGAATGGGGATGTGTTTTGATTATGATGAAATTGACAGACTTTAGACATAGATTACACCTGAGAACCCAAAATTGATGAACTGCAGGGCAAAGAGAACAAACAGTTGTGCAAGAATTCCTAACTTCTACAGAGCAGAGAGAATCTTGTTAGCACATTTCATCAGGCATCTGGGCTTTTTTACAAGAAGTGATTACTCAACACATTGCACACATAAATACTGCAAAACAAAAGAATTTGATTCGCCATCAGTTACTGGTCTACTTTTTTACAAATCTAGCTATTTTTGTTCATCGTATAACTTTACTTTGACTTTTTATAGACTAGGTTGTTCTCTGAAGTACAGGAAATTATTTCGCTACATATTATCATTTTAGAGATATTTATAGCTGTGTTTTATTTGAACTACTTAAAGTATCATGTATTTTAAAATTTTCAGTATTAATTAATGTAATTTGGAAGAACAATTAGCATATTTCTGAGTTGGATACTTTATTATGAAGAATAACCATTTTTGATGTTACTGTAAAAAAATCTCACAACTTATAAAATATTTTATAGTTTACTTAGCATTTTTACTGACATTAACTTACTTAAGCTTCACAGTAACCCTATTTGATATGTACCACTATGTCTATTCTACAGATGTGAAAACTAATGCTCAGAAAAACTCTGTCTTAATTATAACCTATCTTCTTTGAAATGTTTAGATGTATTTTTAAAATAAAGTAAGCAAAACAGATGTGTAGAAAGTCCTCTTATTACTGAGGTCTAAATATAACATTTACTGTTTTAAAGACAGATG
The DNA here is from genome assembly GCA_963574415.1 of Tarsius wallacei. Taxonomy (NCBI): domain Eukaryota; kingdom Metazoa; phylum Chordata; class Mammalia; order Primates; family Tarsiidae; genus Tarsius; species Tarsius wallacei. The sequence goes on from CAUYQG010107518.1 coordinate 13,584, forward strand.
CTTTAGTGCATGCAAAAATCATGAGTTGTCAATAGCTGTGTGAACACAAGCTTTGATTAATGAATTTGTAGTCAGTGTTCCTTGTTGGGGACATTCACATTTTCATGCCTTTGTTCTGTTAGATAAAAATGTTTTCTAGTTTTATCAATTATCTAATACAGTGTCAAAGAATGAATGAAAAACTAGTAATATTTTATAGGAAATAAATGGTTATCAACTATCATTTGCCAGGCCTTCCAGTAGGTGCTTTACACATGTGAATATGAACTTATAAAGACAAGCTTTTGTGGTAGAAAATACTCCAGATAAGGAAACGCATTCAAAAGTTTGCACAACTTGTCTCGTTATTTAGTCCATGATATGTCTACCTGGGATTCCAATATAACTCTTTCTGACTTGAAAACTTATTCCATTACCCATGGCACTCTTCTAGAAACCAATTTGAATGAGATATTTAAAATGTGTACTTAGCACCTGTGACTCTCAAATTAGTTATTTGCCTGCTGGGTTACATATTCTCTTGAAGACTAGTAATGGAAAGGTAGTGCCAGCTGAAACTGAAAGGCACTGACAAAGGTGATGCCTGTTGCTGATTTGTTTGCTTGCCCATTTGTCCACAAACAGTCAATATAATAGCAGCACAAGCATTATCCAAGTGTGAAGAACTATTTAGGATCACTCAAAATGAATCGTGCTGTTAGTTCTGATTGGAGATAAGCGGAATAAAGTTAGCAAGTATCTCTGCTACTATTCGTTGCCTCTCCAAATCACTTTAGATAATTTCATGTTTGTGCATGTAGATATTGTGTGTGTGTGTGTGTGTGTGCATGTGTGTGTGTATGTGTAGGTAGTATTAAGAAATACATGTCATGTAATGAGTTAATATTCACTGAATACTGAATATCTCTAGATATATTATATACTTATTCTTTAATCCTGACATCAAATCTTTAAGACATCATCATCCCAATTTTACAAATGAAGAAACTGAGTCTCATAAAAATTAGATAGTATGCCCTCAATCTTGTACAGTATTTTAGTCTACTGTGCTTTGCTTCCTCAAACACTAAACACATTGTCTGATGTAGACACAGACAGACACGTGCATATAAACACACTTATTGGTAATATCATGGTCAGAAAATTTGAATTTATATTCCAGCCTTTCACTGGAATTGCTTGTAGAATAAGTAGTAGTATTATATAAGTAATTTCCATGCATTCAATTAATTTTTATTTAACTAATCTGTCTGAATCTACAATAGTCAAAAATATCATTGTCAAATTATAGTGTTCATTTGACACAGAATAGTTAAAAAGAGAGAGATTATTTTAATGAAAAACTAACCTTTCCCCAACAGGTCATTTTTTAAGGGGCAAGAAGAATAAGAAACAGTTTTGTCCTGAACCTACTCCACCATCTATGGCCATCTCTGAAATGTAAAGGTGCTTATGTGACACTTATATTGAGCTAATGTTATGTTGCTGATGGTGTGACAGACACTATAATTACATTTTCACCTTTTATTTCTTGAGAAAGAGAAATATAGACAGCTGTTGCATGTGAAATCAAGCAACAGGTGAAATGTTATCCCAGCGATCTGAGCATAGGAAGATAGTATTTGATACTGAAGACTGGAAATAAAGCTTTTAATCTTCACTTACAGGGCAAGACCAAAGGAAACAAAATTGTGAGGAAGGTAGGACAGGAGAAGAAACAATTTGATCTATAGCGGACAAGAGAAAAATTATGTCTTTTAACTAATGTCACAAAGGGGCAAACTCCTTATTACGTGAGCATGTACAATTTATCTCTTTTTGTTCATTAGGTTGTCTGTAAAAAGATGCCTGTTTTCAAAGCAAGCTATGGATTCTCTGGGCTCAGAATAACATGGGGCTGAAGTGACAAAACCCAGGGCATGAATAGTTAAGACAGGGAGCACTGTTTGAATAGCTCAAGGGGAAGCCAGGAGTTAATTCCCTAAGCAGCCAAGAACGCCTCCTCTATTTTTTCTTTTCTGGCTCCTGTGCTCTTTTTGAAGAGAAAATCAGTACCTAACCCATGGTGGTGCAGTAGTTTGCCAGAGGCCTTGCTGGTCTACCAACCTTTATTAGGTGTCTACTGTCTATAGGAGGGTTTGACTGTTATTTCTTAGGGTGAATATTAACATAAAAAGACAAAAACACTCTCACCAAGTAGCACCTAATTCTGTTGCATTTATCTCTGCTTTTCAAAATAGTCGATGTTTGGTTCTCATTGCTTAAAGTCAGATATGCAAAAAGAAAAAAATGATAGACTTGGTTCTTGGGAATAACTCATATTCACATATATGGAATGACAGATATAGTACCTACAATACATATCTTAATCAGTCTTTATAACATTCTTGTGAAATAGGTATTGTCATTTGATGCCACCTGGTGGTTGTGTGGGATTTGGACTCTGCTGTGCAACATTCTTTGGCAAGTGACTTAACTTTTCTCAACCTCAGTTTTCTCATCTGTAAAATGGGGATAATAGTAACTACTTTATTGAGAAGGCTTTGAAGTGCTTAGCACAATGTCTGGCATGACAGAAGCTGTTCAATATTAACTTTTATGACAAGTCCAGAAAGATTAAGCAGTTTATTCAAGGCCACAAAGTTAATGTGTGGTAGAGGAGAAAGTCACATTCAATTTTGTTTGGCTCCAATTTTTTTTCCTGCTGAAACACAAATCATATTCATTTCTTCATCTTGAAAAAGAAAACTGATTCTTCTGAAAAGCCAAATGCCACATGACAAGTCATGTTAGAGAAAGATGTTTTCATATGGTCCCAAATTGCAGATCTAGATTAGATATCATATTCTATGCTTGGCCCCAATACTGGCAAAGAAAGGAAAGGAAAAAGGAGAGGAGAAATAAAGCAAGAAAGAGAGAAAGCAAGCAAGCCCTTGGCCTTTAAGAGTTCAAATTCAACAAATCCCACCCTAGGACACAAGGACACATTAGAAATGGCTTAAAAATAATAACCCAGATCAAAAATCTTTTTAACTAGAAAGAATCCTTAGGAACATTAATCATGACATATTTGCAACAAAAAGAAGTCTACTTCCAACTACCTTGGGGAAAATGAAGAAAGTTTTGTCAGGTAAATAATGGGTTCCTTTATAGAGTTGAAAAAGACAGTGATACTTCTGAGCTCCAGCAACAACTGGAAATAGGTCATCAATGACAGCAGAAACTTCTTTAGGTCATTAAACATCTCAGCTACAATCTGTATTGTGACTTTATTATTATTTTTAAATACAGACTTGCAGAGAACATGGCTACTGACAGTTACCAAGTTTCGTTCCTTGCTGCGTTCATCCCTGTGGAGTCCGAATAACTTTTTCAATTATCATTTCAAATGCCCAGGAAGAGCTCTGGTTGACTCCATGGAAGCCCAGGAGTCAAGGGCTGTGGAAACACAGCTGAAGTCTTAGAATTAGAAGAGGAGCAGCTCTAAAAAGGAAGGGTTTGTGGGTAGACTACTCTAGCTGCATCAGGAAGTTTGAAAAACTTAGACCACAGGAACTCTCTGCCCCCTTTTTTCTTCTCAAAACAGCTTCATCCAAGTGTGAGCTTAGGATTCATGAGGACTAAATATGGGCATACGTGTTTCAAGTGTGTGTGTAGGGGGGAAGGGGGAATTTTTTCCTAGGAAAATTTTAAACCAACATACGATGATTGATCAGATTTTCCTAAAGTACATGCCAGTCAGACTATCCATTCTCATCTCATCTTGCGCTTTCCCATTCTAAATGGACAGTGGAATTCCACAGAAAACTCAGATATTTGGAATGATGCTTTGAGGTTAATGGTAAAAAGCATAGTTAAATTTTTACATGTCACTGAGATTTCAAATCTAAAATTGGATTGATCTAGTAAGACAGTTCTTAAAATTTTTCTAATTATTTGAAGTCCCATAGAAATGATTCTGCTTTTCTTTTTCCTTTTGCCCCGTTTTTGTTTAATTCCCATCACTAATTCCCTCCATTATGTTGATGCAAACTGGTGTCTTTAGGAGCCTCCACATACTCCAAATCTGTTATATTTTTTAAAATGAGCTTTATCTTAATGAACTGAAGTTATAATGTGGTTCACCCTTTTTTTAATCTTCCTCTTATATATGGATATTTCATAAACAGTGTGTGTGTGTGTGTTTTTTTTTAACTCTATAGCTCCAACTCTCATCTGTCTATTGGATGAATCCAAACTTCTAACTCTAGGCATACTTTTCCCTTGTCTTTCGTATCTAGTTCCTGTGCAACATCTCTTCTGAAATATTCTATCGGCATCTACAACTCAACATGCACAAGATAGAACTCACTAGCCCTCCTCTAACACCTATTCCTTCCCTAAACTTCCTCAAGTTAAAGACTTTGTAGATTGCTCAGTCTCTGAGACTGTGGCCAAGTTCTCCTTGGATCTTCTGTCATACTACCCACCTTAGTCAGTTTCCAGCCCTTATCAATTCTGCTTTCTCTTTTTGTTAGTTCTCAGTGCTACTACCTTGGTTCAGAGCCTCATTTTCTCTTGACAGAACATTTTTTTTTAACTTCTTTACTTTGAAATAATTTTAGTCTTATAGAAAAGTTACAAAAATAGTACAGTACAGAGAGTTCTTATATGCCCTTCGCTCAGTTTTCTCAGTGTTGATATCTTGCCTAACCATGAAATATTTATCAAAATTAGCATTGGAATAATAGTATTAATTAAACTATAATCTTTATTTGAATCTTACTATTTCCCCCCAATGTCTCTTATCTGTTTCAAGATCCAACCCAGAATCCCACTTTATATTTAGTTGTCACTAATCCTTAATTCCGAAGAATTTGTAATACTTTCTTAGTCTTTCCTTGTCTTTTATGACTTTTGCTCTTTTGAAAAGTATGGGCTGATGATTTTGTAGAATGCCCCCTCATTTGGGTTTTGGCATTTTTTCATGATTATATTGAGATTATACATTATTTCAGGGAGTGCTGTACTTTAAAATTTTTTAAAAATATTTGAGATTCAGAGGGTACACATTCATATTCATTACATGGACACACTGTGTAGTGGTGGGAATTGGGTCTCAAGTGGTCCATTCCCCAGATAGTGAACATTGTGCCCCACAAGAAATTTCTGAACCCTAGTCTTTCTCCCTCTTATTGGCATCCTCAGTGTCTGTTATTTCAATCTTTGTGACCGTTTAGCTCCCACATATGAGTGAAAACATGCAGTGTTTGGTTTTCTGTTTCTGAGTCGGTTTGTTTAGGATGATGATCTCCAGCTCCATCCATGTTGCTGCAAAGAACATGATTTCTTTTTTTTAATGACTGTGTAGTATTACATGGTGTATATATACCATATTTTCATTATCCATTGATGGGCATTTAGGTTGATCCCACATCTTTGCAATTTTGAATTGTGCTATGATGAACATGAGGGTGCAGGTGTCTTTTTTATATAACGACCTCTGTTCTTTAGGGTAGATACCTAGTAGTGGAATTGCTGAATCAAATGGTAGATCTACTTTTAGTTCTTTGAGTAATCTTTATATTGCTGTCCATAGCAACTGTATTAATTTATACTCCCACCAACAGTGTGTAAGCATTGCCTTTTTTCCGCATCTGTGTCAGCACATCTATTGTTTTCTGATTTTTAAAATAGTGGTCACTCTGACTGGTATAAGGTCATATCTCATTGTGGTTTTAATTTATGTTTCCCTGATTATGAGTGATTTGGAACATTTTTTCATATCTTTGTTGATCATTTGTGTATCTTGTTCTGAGGGATGTCTATTCATGCTCTTTGTCCACTTTTCAATGGGGTTATTTGCTTCTTTCTTGCTGATGTGTTTGATTTCTTTGTAATTTCTGGATAATAGTCCTTTGTTAGATGTATAGTTTGTGAATATCTTCTCCCATTTTGTAGGTTTTCTGCTTGCTCTGTTGATTGTTTCTTTTGTTGTGCAGAACCTTTTTTAGTTTAATAAAGTTGCACTTATTTATTTTTGTGTTAGTTGCATTTACTTTTGGGGTTTTAGCCATAAATTCTTTGCCTAGGCCAATGTTCAGAAGAGTTTTTCCTAGGTTTCCATCTAGGATTTTTATGGTTTCAGGTCTGACCTTTAAGCCCTTAATCTACCTTGAGTTGATTTTTGTATATGGTGAGAAATAAGGATCAAGATTCATTTTTCTGCATATAGCTATCCAATTTTCCCAGCATCATTTGATGAATAGGGTGTCCTTTCTCCAGTGTACGTTTTTGTCTGCTTTGTCATAGAATAGGTTTATTTCTATTCTATTCCGTTGGACTATGTGTCTGCTCTTGTTCTGGTACCATGCTGTATTGATTACTACAGCCTTGGATTATAACTCGAAGTCAGTTAATGTGATGTCTCCAATTTTTTTTTTTTTTTTTTTTTTTGCTTAGGATTGCTTTGGCTATTCTGGGTCTTTTTTGGTTCAATGTGATAGTTAGGATTTTTCCTAATTCTGTGAAAAGTTACATGAGTAGTTTGGTAGGAATTACACTGAATCTGTGGATTACTTTGGGTAATATGGTCATTTTAACAATGTTGATTTTTCCCATCCATGAGCATGCGATATTTCTCCATTTGTTTTGTCCTCTGTAATTTCTTTCTTTCTTTTTTTTTTTTTGAGTTGGAGGTCTCACTCTGTCACCCAGGCTGGAGTGCAGTGGCCACTACCAGTCACTGCAGCCTCGATTTGCTGGGCTCCGGCAATCCTTCCGCCTCAGCCTTCCAAGTAGCTGGAACTACAGGCGCACGCTACCAGGCCCAGCTAATTTTTTGATTTATTGTAGAGATGAGGTCTCGCTTGCACAGGTGTGTATCGAACCCATGGGCTGAGGCAATCCACTCACCTCAGCCTCCCAAGGCGCGGGATTACAGGCTGACCCACCGAGCCCGGCTTATAATTTCTTTCATCAGAGTTTTGTAGTTCTCCTTGTAGAGAATTTTCACTTCCTTTGGTATATTCCTAGGTATTCCAGCTTTTTGGCTGCTCTTGGAAATGGAATTGAGTTCTTAATTTGATTCTCGTCTTGCTTGCTACTGGTGTATAGCAATGCTACTGATTTGTGTATGTTGGTTTTGTATCCTGAAACTTTGCTGAGTTGATTTATCAAGTCCAGGAGTCTTTTGGAGGAGTCTTCAGGGTTCTCTAGATATAAGATTATATAATCGGCATACAGAGATAGTCTGATTTCTTCTTTTCCAATTTGGATACCCTTTATTTCTTTTTCTTGCCAGATTGCTCTGGTTAGGACTTCCAGTACTATGTTGAATAGCAGTAATGAAAGTGGCATTCTTGTCTTGTTCAAGTTCTGAGGGGGAAATATGTTCTGCTTTTCTCTGTTCATAATAACATTGGCTATCGGTTTGTTGTATGCAGCTTTTGTTATTTTGAGATATGCTCTCTTTATGCCATTTTGCTGAGGGTTTTTATCATAAAGGGATGCTGGATTTTATCAAATTCTTTTTCTGCATCTGTGGAAATGATCACATGATTTTTGTTTTAAAATTTTTTATGTAGTGGATCACATTTATTGACTTGCATATGTTGAACCACCCTTGCATCCCTGGGATAAAACCCATTTGGTTTGGTTGTATTATTTTTGTAAGTACTGTTGAATTTGGTGTGCTAATATTCTGTTGATAATTTATGTGTCCATGTTCATAAGGGATATTGGTCTGTAGTTTTCTCTTTTCATTGTGTCTTTTCCTGGCTTTGGTATCAGAGTGATACTGGCCTCATAGAATGAATTAGGGAGGATTCCTTCCTCTTCAACCTTGTGGAATAACTTCGGTAAAATTGGTACCAGTTTGTCATTGAAAGTCTGGTAGAATTCAGCTGTGAGTCCATCAGGTCCTGGACTTTTTAGGGGGTGAGATTTGTAATTACTGTTTCATTCTTGCTACCCATTATTGGCCTTTTCAGTGTTTCTGTTTCTTTATGATTCAAGGTTGGTGAGTTGTGTGTTTCCAAGAGTGTATTCATTTTCTCTAGATTGTCTAGTTTGCCTGCATAAAGGTGTTCATAATAGTCTTGGATGATCTTTTGAATTTCTGTTGTATCAGTTGTAATGCCTCTGTTTTCATTTCTGATCGAACTAATTTGAGTCTTCTCCCTTTGTTTCTTAATTAATCTAGCTAGTGGGCTATCAATTTTGTTTACCTTTTCAAAGAACCCGTTTTTTGTTTCATTGATCATTTGCATTTTTAAATTGAAATTTCATTTAGTTCTGCTCTGATCTTCAGTATTTATTTCTTCTGCTAGCTGTGAGTTTGGTTGTTTGTGCTTTTCTAGTTCCTTAAGGTATGAATTTAGGTTGTTAACATGTGATATTTCAGTCTTATTAATGTAGGCCCTAAGAACTATACATTTCCCTCTGATCACAGCTTTGTCTGTGTCCCAGAGGTTTTGATAAATTGTTTCATTGTTGTCATTCATTTCAAGGAATTTTTAATTTCCTTCTTGATTTCAGCATTGACCCAAGGATCTTTCAGGAGCAAATTGTTTACTTCCATGTCTTTCTTTGGTTTCATGAGTTCTTCTTGGAGTTAATTTCTAGTTTTAGTCCACTATGGTCTGCGATAGTGCTTGATATAATTTTGATTCTTTTGAATTTATTGAGACTTGATTTGCGACCTATCATATGGTCTATCTTGAAGAATGTTTCATGTGCTGGTGGGAAAGATGTGTATTTTATAGTTTTGAAATAGAATGTTCTGTAGATGTCTGTTATTTCCATTTCCTATAGAGTCTTATTTACCTCCAATGTTTCTTTGTTGATTTTCTGCCTTGACAATTTGTCTATTGCTGTCAATGGAGTGTTGAAGTCACTCACTATTATTGTAGTGCTGTTTATCTCTTTTTTTTAAGGTCTGGTAGAGTTTCTTTTATAAAGCTGGGGGGCTCTGGTATTAGGTGTATGTATATTTAAATTGTTATGTCTTCTTGTTGGATTGATCCATTTATCATTATATAATAGCCATCTTTGTATTTTTTTTACTGTTAATTTAATGTCTATTTTATCTGATATGAGAATGGTTTCCATTTATATGATAAATCCACTGCTTTACCTGGAGTCTTTAAGAGTCTTAGTGAGTTAAGTGGGTCTCTTAAAGGCAGATGGTATCTGGGTTGTACCTATGTTTTTGATCCATTCTGCCATTCTATATCTTTTTAGTGGGGCATTGAGACTATTTATGTTCAGAGTTAATAATGATATGTAAGATACTATTCTATTCATTATACTGGTTGTTACCTGGTTGCTTTGTTTGTTTATTTTCTCTATTGTGTTAGTGTTCCATAAAGCCTATGAACTTTATGATTTCTAGCATTTTTCTGCTGGTGTATTTTATTTTGACCTTTTGTTTCAGTATTTAGGATTCCTTTGAAAATTTCTCGTAGAGCCAATCTAGGGGTGACAAATTCCCTCAGTGTTTACTTCTCTGTAAAGGACTTCCCTTTTCCTTTATTTATGAAACTTAGTTTTGTAGGATACAAAATTCTTGGCTGACAGTTGTTTCATTTGAGGAGATTGAAGATGGAGCTCCACTCCCTCCTGGCTTGTAGGGTTTCTTTTTGAGAAGTCTGCTGTTAGTCTGACAGATCTACCTTTGTAAGTTATCTGATACTTTTGTCTCACTTCTCTTGAAATTCTTTCCTTCACATTAACTTTGCATAGCCCGATGATTATATGCCTTGGTGATGACCTTTTTGTAGTGAGTCTTTAGGTGGTTCTTTGTACTTTTTGTATTTGGATGTTTAGATCTCTGGCAAGTCCAGCAAAGTTTTCCTCCATTATTCCTTCAAATAGGTTTTCCAAGTCTGTTGCCTTCATTTCTTCCTCAGGAACACCTGTGATTCTTAGTCTTGGACATTTTACATAATCCCACATTTTTTTGGAGACTTTATTCTATCCTCTTAAGTTTTTATTCTTTATTGTTGCCTGATTGGGTTAATTTGAAAGATTTGTCTTCAAGTTCTGATATCCTTTCTTCTGCTTGTTCTAGTCTACTATTAAAGCTTTCCACTGCATGTTGTACTTCCCTAAATGCTTCTTTCATTTCCAGAATTTCAGCTTGACTTTTTTTTTTAAGTGTTTGTATCTTTAGAGATTTTTTTGTCTATGTCCTGAATTTTATTTTTTTAAATTTCTTTATGTTGTTTTTCAGCTTTCTCCTGAAGTTCATTGACCAATTTTATTATCATCCTTTTGAATTCTATGTCTGGAAATTCAACAATTCCATTTTTTGTTAGGATTTGTTGCTGAAGAACTGGTATAATCTTTTGGGGGATGTTGAAGAACTGTTTTTTTCATATTGTCAGAGTTATTTTTTTTGGTTTCTTCTCATTTGGGTTGACAATTTCTTTTTATTTGAGGTTGGCAGGGTACTGACATAGGTACTATAGGGTTTCCTTGGTTATATATAGCCTTGGCATGGTGAGTTTCTCAATTGTCAGATGTGGCAGCCCTCTCCTGTGTACCTGAAATTGCTCACAATGTCCTGAGTGGCTGGGATGGCTTGGAAAGTGTTGTTAGCTGTTGCTTGGGTCCCCAAAGCTGAGATATTGTGTTTGATGTATTAGCCTGTACTGTTGACCTCTGGGGCGGAGGTGGTACTTTTGGGAGAAAGCTGGCTGTGCCTGTATAGGGTTTCTCCTTGGAGAGTGTTGTTTCAAGGAAATGCCCAGACAGCCTAGACCAGGAGTGGAGTTCTCTGGATTTCTCATGTTTTCTGTCTGTTTTGAGCCTTCTAGGGTATTGCAAGGGAAAGGAGATAAAGCATCTCACAAGTATGCACTCTTAGTAGTCCCAGTGAGAATTAGGAGGGAGTCCCAGGGGTAATGCTGTAGTGCAGAGCAGGCCCAGAAGAGTTCACAAGTGAAAGGTTGCTACGGCAATGTGTCCCACCTGGCTCCTGCCTTGGCCTCAGGCAATTTGTGATCTGAATGTCAAGATGTAGCTGGCTTCAGGGCCTTGGGTGTTCTCAGGCAAGCTGCCTGGCAAGGAACTGTCTCTAGCTGTGGAGTCTGCCCTTGGGCTTATTTCCTCCCAAGCTGGCTAGAAAGCAGTCACTACACCCTGCAAAGGTTGAGTTCCTGGGAAATGGCAGCTGGCCCTGCTCAAGGCTTTTTTACTGCACCATTCCACAGCAGAGCATGGCTGTGGAAGAGACAGTTTCCTGTGAGGAGCTAGAATCCTACAAGGCCCAGAGAGCCCTTTAAGTTCATGACAGGAGCACAGAACTCCTGAATTCCCATCACTTACCTTCCCCATTGTGTCCAGAGGCTGTGGTGGACTTGTGGTGGTGCCAGAAAGAGTCCAGTCAGTTCCAGCCCGGGTCAGTGGAATTTTTCTTCTTCTTTGCTCTAAGTGGTTATTATCACTCCTTTGGAGACTTGTGAGGCATGCTGCTGGATCCATTCCTCTCTGGGTGCTGAGGAAACACTCTATCTTGGTTCACCCTGTGGGAGAAACTCACTCTAGATGCCTCATGTCAGCCATCTTAATCTGGAATCCTGGCTTGTACTTTTGTAGTTATCTTTTACATAGCTTCTTTGCTTCTAGTTTTCTTTTTTTTTTTTTTTTGAGTTGGAGTCTCACTCTGTCGCCCAGACTGGAGTGCAGTGGCCGTTCCCTGCCACCGCAGCCTCGACCTGCTGGGCTCCGGCGATCCTTCCGCCTCAGCCTTCCAAGTAACTGGAACTACAGGCGCACGCTACCACGCCCGGCTAATTTTTTGATTTATTGTACAGATGAGGTCTCACCAAGTTGCCTAGGCGGGTCTTGAACCCGTGGGCTCAGGCAATCCACTCACCTCAGCCTCCCAAGGCGTGGGATTACAGGCTGAGCCACCAAGCCTGGCTTTGCTTCTAGTTTTCTTCTAGATTTTCCATCACACTGTATTTCAAGGTATCCTTTGGAAGTATAAATTTATTCATGTTCCTAAGCCTGCACAAAAACCTTTAGGGTTTTGCCTCCTATTACATAAAGTCCACATCCC
>CAUYQG010107524.1:0-19245 GCA_963574415.1 Tarsius wallacei
TCCAAGTAGCTGGAACTACAGGCGCGCGCTACCACGCCCGGCTAATTTTTTGATTTATTGTAGAGATGAGGTCTTGCTTGCCCAGGCGGGTCTCGAACCCGCCGGCTCAGGCAATCCACTCACCTCAGCCTCCCAAAGGCGCGGGATTACAGGCTGAACCACCGAGCCCGGCTCTTTTTACTTTTTTAAGTGGAATCTTTGATTTGAACACACTTTCTTTTCTAATATAAACATCTAATGTGATAAATTAGAGAGACATTTATCACATTAGATGTTTATATTATATGTTGTATTTTAATTTTTGTTTAATTCAAAATATTTCCTAAATTTTCCTGAGAATTTCTCTTTGGCACATCAGTTAATTAGAAATTTGTTGTTTATTATCCAAGTATTTGAAGACTTTCTAATTTTCCTCTGTTACTTATTTTTATTTTAATTATATTAGCATCAGAAAATATACTTTGTATGATTTTCATTCTTCCAAGTTTGGTAAGGTTTGTTTTACGACTCAGGATGTGATCCGTCTTTGAGTCTGGTTCATGTACACTTAAAAACAATGTGTATCTTGCTGTTGTTGGGTGAAATATTCTATAAATGTCAGTTATGTTAAATTGGTTGATGGTGTTCAGTTCTATATCCTTGCTGATTTTTTGCCTACTTATTCTATAAATTATGAAGTTTTCAAGCATAATTGTGGATTTGCCCACTCCTTTTATCATTTCCATTTTTTTGTTTCATGTATTTTGAAGCTCTGTTGTAAGCCAAATATTTATTTAGAATAGAATTGTCAGATTTAGCAAAAACAAAACAAAACAATACCAGGATGCCAAGTTAAATGTTCATTTTAGAGTAACAGTAAATGTTTTAGTATAATTGTGTCTCATGTAATATTTTATATAGCAATCCTAATTTAAGATTATGCATTCTTAGTGAATTGATCCTTTTATCAATATGGATTGCCTCTCTTTACTCTGGTATTTTTCTTGACTTGAGGTCTACTTTGTTTGCAGCTAATAGCTACTTCAGTTTTCTTTTACTCCCAGCTTTCCTTTTTTTTTTTTTTTTTTGGAGTCTCATTCTGTCACCCAGGCTGGAGTGCAGTGGCACAATCATAACTACAAGCCTTGACCTGCTGGGCTGAGGTGATCCTTTCACCTCAGCCTTCCAAGTAGCTGGAATTACAGGCATGCGCCACCAGGCCTGGCTGCCCAGCTTTCTGTTGATTAGTATCTTCATGTCTAAGAACACCAATTAAAAGACAGACATTGTCAGATTTTAAAACACAGCTACAGCAACAACTATGTACTAGCTACAAGAAGTTCATTTAAAATATAATATTAATTAAATTTCATACTAAGCACTATGCCAAATGTTGTACCCTATTTAATCAGTCAAAAACATTATGGTTATCATGAGTTTACTGTTTAAGGTCATTTGACAACTAAATAATGGAATCAAAATTCAAAGTTTAGTGTGACTCCTAAGTTCATATCTTAACCACTAGGATATTCTGGTTACTTCACCTCTAAGCCAGAAGTTGGCAATTTTATTTTATTTTTTTTTTTGGTAAAAGACCAGTTAATAAATACTTTAGGATTTGCAAGTCATGTGGTTTCTCTCACAACTATTCTGTTCTGCCTGCAACACAAAAGCAGTTATAGCTAACATATAAATGAATGAATGTAGCTATGTCCCAATAAAACTTGACTTAAAAAAAACAGGTGGCAGACTGGATTGAGTCTTTGGGCTGCATTTGCCAATTCCTGCTCTAAATTATAGGAGCATTCTTCAGTTCCTGTTTCCTGTGGGCTATGTTTCTCAGGTTCTTGTTTCATAAGTTCACTCCAGGTCACCGGAGCTAGTGACAAAGCTTAATTCATAGTTTAAGTAGTCACAGATTTCTTGAGTCAATTCTACTCTTCTACTTAAGATATGCTTCTCTGATAAGAACTTTTTAAACACATTTTTCTTGCTTCAGCAGGACCTCAGACAATTCAGAGCCAGAAGAACAGAAAGGGTGGTTTGCAAGGATCTGTCCAGTGAAACAGGGAGGGAGAAACGTAGACCATATATAGTCAATCTCCTTTAATTAATCCGCCTGGTTGCTGAGTCTTGGAATCTGGAAGATTATCTAGTCCAAGTTTACACATAAGTCTAGTTTATCAAATCTCTGAATTATTAGTTCTTTCTTGTATGCTTCCAGGGATATGAGACTCTCATATCCCTTGACTCTCATCTTCCTTGGAGATGGAATAAGTAGACCACCCGAGTTTTTGGAAATGCTGTACACTTAGTGAACTAAAATGTGTCTTGTATAATTTGTTTACTTACCCCAGTTCTGGCCTTTGCAGCCACACAAAATAAACGTGATTTCTTCTACAAGACAGTCTGGGATTGTGAATTTATTTTTCACTATAGGGAGGAAAAAATTCTAGATCCCACTAACAATATCAATGGCAAATGCACAATACTTAGGAATAAACTTAAAAGAAAGTTCAGGTCCTATGTGAAGAAAATGTCAAACTATTTTTGAGAATATAAGAGAAATTGAAACAAACATAAAAATAAATAATGAGAAGACAATATTGTAAAAATGTTGATTCTTATGAAATTAATTATTAGATGTAATGAAATTCTCATCCAACCCTCAACAATTTTACTTTTTTAGAGGGGACTTGTTGCAGATTTTTCAAGAAGCTGACTGAGCCTGAGGTTAATTTGAAGGACATTTATTTGGGGATGTTCCTGGACTGTGGGGGTAGCAGGGTAGCAGCGCTAGGCAGAGGGTGAAGGTGGTCTGCAAAGTAGTCCCAAAGAAGGCTTTCCCTGTCCCCATGGGGAACTCTGGCCTTGAGAGTTATACCAAATTGGGACTAAGGGCTGAAACATTTATAGTGTCCCCATTCTCCTAGTTTGTCATCAAATGCAGACTACTTCTGGAAGGAGGTGTGATCAAGGTGAGGTGCTTCTCTTTAGCTGAAGGCTCACTGCTGAGGGCCCTCTCTCTTCCGGTAGCTCTACCAGCAGCTGGGACATAAGTCTTCATTCCTGATGGAGGATCTGGGTGGCCCATCTCAGGATCTGCCACATGGAGGAAACTGAACAAACTCTCCAACTGAAGAGTTCATAAGAAATAATATATATTAAAGAATATCTGTATAATTTTAACAAGGAAGACTAATGTAAGCAGTCTTGCTTCATGGATACTGTAATATACTATGGAGCTATCCACAATCATTCAGAGTAAGTTATTGAAATGCGAATAGACAGATGGATCAATGAGGAGAATTGGACCCTTGCATGTGTAAGAACTTAATTCTTAATATATGTTCTCTCCTGATCCAGCAGGGAATGAATGATTATCCAATAAATGGTACGAAGACAAAAAAAATTAGATTCCCTGACTTGCATCTTACATTAAACTTGATTTCACATGGATTAAAATTTTAAATGTAAAAAAGAAAATAATAGTACTAGAAAAAATATAATATGGGTGTGGATAAGGACTTTCTAAGCATGTCCTCAAAGGCAAAATATATAAAAGAAAAATAATTAACTGTAAATGAGCTTAATCTTTCAGAATGGCAACAGGCCTACTATAATTCATAAATCTAGCATTGATTGAAAGCTTACTATGTTATCAGGACTTGATTTCACTTGATATCTAACCCTACAATATAAGGACTACTATGATCCCTGTTTTATAGATAAGGAAACTGAGGATGAAACAGGTCAAGTAATTGACCTAAATCCACAAAACGAGAACATGGAAAAGCTAAGACGTGAACCCATCCTGATACGCTACAAACAAATGCAAAAGACAGTAGCAACCCAGGAAAAGTTGCCTGTATTACCAGTGGCAAAATTGACTATTCCAACTTTTAAAAAGTCTGTTACAAATCAATATTGAATATGTGAATACCCCATTAGCAAGTTCAGGAACCCAAGGTAAAGAAGAATAATAGTGACCAATAAATATGTAAGAATGGTTTCAATTTCACAATCTTGCCAGTAAAGAAAAAATAAGTCAAATAATGAGAAAACATTTTCCCTCTGGCCCTTAAGCAAAGAGTAAGAAAGCACACTGTCCAGGAATGGCAAGTGTGTAGGGAAATGGCCACTTGCTCACAGTTAGTGATAGTGCTGAGCAGTACAAATTTCCCAAAGAGCTTTTGGCAATAGTTGTCAAAAATGTATGTGTGTGTGTGTGTGTGTGTGTGTGTGTTTGTGTTGCCTCTGGTGCTGTAAAAAAAATTTCAATGACTGTATTATATTGTCATCAATGATGATAATGCACATCATTAACCCAGAAAATTGTTTAGATCTTTTTACTGAGTGAAGAAAGGATATATAGTGTCACATTTATGTAAACATAACTACACTATAGATATAATAACCGGGATGGATATATTCTAAAATGTTAGCAATAGTTATCTTTAGATGGTGCGATTATGGAAGATTTCTCTCTCTTTTTAAAACTAACCCTTACATGCTTATTTTTCTGCCATAAACATGTATGACTTGTGTAATACAATGCACATTTTGAGGCTCGATATTAAAGTTTTGAGTAGATTTTCTTAATTTTGAAGCCCTCTAGGAAGTAGGCAACAGCATTTTAAATTTCTGTAACAGATATTTCAGCTTGGTTCATGTGTTGGTTTCAGCCTGGTTTATTTTTGTGCATGACTCCTCTGTGTGTGTTTGCTCACTGTACCTAGAGAACTTGCTGTGTCATTTGGTAAGTAAAGCAATCGGAGAACAAAGCCACCAATGTAATTTGAGTAGGTGTGGATCAGAATGAATTAGGCTGCAGGAAATGGTTTGGGACTGTTTTTCAAGATTGTTACTTTTTTTCAGTCTTTTGTATTCAGGAAAGATTGAAAGCCCAAGTGGGAGAGGAAGTCTTTCAGGTTTTCAAGTTTTTAAAATGCAGGTCTCGAAGGCCTTAGACTAAGATTCCTCAGCATGACAGGAACAGAATTTGGTGCAAAAAGCAAACAAATCGCCTTGGCCAAAATATTGTCCCTGTGGTCCCTTCTATCTCCCCATGTGTCCAGCTCTTCCTGTCCTCCTCCTCCTTGCCTTTTCTCTACTTCTTCCTTCCTCCACACTCCCTAAACTGCCAGAGCTCTTGAATTTGAAAATCTTCCTTCCAAAAAGTGGAATCATCTAGGGGAGTAAGGAAAGAAACTGAGAGTTTTGTTTCTAGTTTCCAGGGGCTGATTTTAGTGGGACAGATAGCTCAAGAGCTTTGCCAAGTTTTTGTTTGTTTTGTGTTGCTTTGTTTTGATTATTTTTACATACTTGCTTTGTCCTAATGCTATGTCTCTTTCACAGCTTCCATCTGCCCCTCTCCAACACTTTCTCTGTACTCTTCCTACCTCCACAGGATTCCTAATAGGGCTGCAGTAGTAACCAAGAGGAAGGAAGAATGAGGCACACATGGTAGTGTTGTCATGGACACCATGTGTGTGAAAGTGGGTGGGAGATGATCTGAAACAGAACAAGCTAGGGGACAAATATTTCCGTTCTCTTCCAATTCATTCATTCACATATTTATCCATTTCTCAAGCGTAAATTTCATTTCCATATATGTTAGACAAGTGTACCAGGCCAAGAAGTAGTAGATACTGCTTCTAGCCCTCAAGTAACTAAGTTTAGAGTCAGAATTCTCAAATATGAATGCTCATAGGAATTGCTAAAAGACTTTTGCAAGAATACATATTTCTGAGGCCTACTGAGTCCAAATTGCCAAAAAGAAGGTTCAGATATCTATATTTTAATCAAATTTCTCAGATAATTCTGTGTAGTCAGTGTTGGTCTGAGGATCAATGTTTTAAAGCTACTGTAAAGGTTTTGTGACACATGAAAGAAAAAAATAATTAAGAGCCCATTTGCGCTATAGTTGCTAGGTAGGCCAGCCGTTTCTCTCCCTCTTCCTCCCCCCACCATTTCTCATTATGTGAGCACTCAAATCTAGGATGGTGTTTCAGTTTTCTCTTACTGTGTGACCAGCTGCCCCAAAATGTCATGCTTTACAACAATAATGATTTGTTGTTTTTCATAATTCTGTGAGTTGACAGGGATCAGCTGGATGCTTCTTCTGCTCCCCATGATGTGGCTGAGGTCACTCAGGTGGCAGCATTCAGCTGGGAGGTCAGTTGAGGCTAGAACATCCAGAATGCTCTCCCACTCTTTTTGCATAGTCTCTCATAATTCAGTAATCTAGCCTGAGCCTCTACCATGTGGCAGCTAACTTCCAAGAAAGAAAAGCTGACACTGACAGTTCTTTTAACGCCTGGGCTCAGAAGTTCCAGATCATCACCTGTGAGCATTCTCTATGCATTCTGCTTGTCAAAGTAAGGCACAGGGTCAATCCAGATTTAAGAGAAGTAGAAAAAAAAAACCTCAACCTTTGTTGACAAGAGCAGGCAAAAAATTGTGATCATTTTAAATCCAAAATAGATTGAAAAAATACATGTAAACTGTGTGCTGATTTATAAGGTCTCCACACTCATTGACTTCACAGATGACTTTAGGCTAGGGGTCTCAGAGATGGTTCTAGAAATCGGTCAGCTTAGACCAAGACCTTGGCTGTTTGTATGGTTGGCCATAAATGAAGAATAAAATTTAATAGGAACAGGCTGTAAATACAAGATGGATCACTCTGTCCTGACTACATAAAAAAACAGCTAAAGATAAATAATGGACAAACAAGGCATGAGAATGTAATCTAGCCTGTGTGCCAAAGAGGCAAGCATGATATTAGATATATCTAGAAATTCTAAAGCACAGTAAAACTATGACTGGAATACTGTATCCAGTTTTGGCCTTTCTAATTATGAGTCAAGATTGTTCAAGCTAGGAATAGAAATGATTTCTTGGCCGGGCTCAGTGGCTCAGCCTGTAATCCCAGCACTTTGAGAGGCTGAAGCGACTGGATTGCCTGAGCCCATGGGTTCAAGACCAACCCGGGCAACTTGGCAAGACCTCATCTCTACAACAAATAAAAAATTAGCTGGGTGTGGCAGCACACACCTGTAGTTCCAGCTACTTGGAAGACTGAAGCGGAAGGATCGCTGGAGCCCAGCAGGTCAACGCTGGAATGGCCATGAGTGTGCCACTGCAGTCCAGCCTGGGTGACAGAATGAGATTCCAACTCAAAGAAAAAAAAAAAGAGATGATTCCCTATTTGCTTGGACTTTATCAGGGAATCCAGGCTAGCCTGTGCTCTGGGAAATGAGGAATTGGGTGAGTGAAGAAAGAGGCGGTGAAATGCCAGGCACCTGTTGCTTCTGTAGAACCCCGACTTACAATGTACGTCAGGTCACCTCACTTTACTGTTCAAAACCCTCCTTTGGATTGTCCTTGGTGGCTCACACTTGCCATCCCAGCACTTTGGGAGGCTAAGGTGGGGGGACTATTTGAGCCCAAGAGTTCAAGACCAGCCTGGGCAGCACAGTGAAATCTCAACTCTACAAAAAATAAAAGCAAAACAAACAAACAAACAAAAAATTAGCTGGGAATGGTGATGTGCACATGTAGTCATAACTACTAGGGAGGCTGAGGTGGAAGGATTGCTTGAGGCCAGGAATGTTGAGGCTGTGGTGAGCCAGCTTGGGTGATGAAGTGAACCCCAACTCAAAAAAAAAAAATCCTCTCTTGGCTACCCAGAGTAAAGACAACATCCTTGTAAGAGCCCTCAAGGTCCAGCTTTGTCTAACTTTCCTATCTGACTTTATCTTCTATGAATGTCCCTTTCCCATTACACTCCTACCAGAGTGGTTTTTCGCTATTCTTTAGAAATTCTGGCACATACCTGCCTCCAGGCCTTTGCACTGGCTCTCCCATTCTCCTGAGATGCTCCTCCTGCGGACCTCTGCACAGCTTGCTCCCTCATTTCCATTGGGTCTCTGCCGATATTCAGATCATCAAGCTACATAAAAATATAAGCCCCCTCCCCAACTCTCATTTCTCTGCTTTGCTTTTCTTCTTCACTTATCAGCATCTGACATTCCATTTATTTCTTTATGTTTTTGTCTCACTCCCCCCCACTCGCATCTTAGCTTCACAACAGCAGAAGACCTATTTTATTTCCTATTATATCTTCAGTGTCCCCTAGCAGTGCCTGGGACCTTCTAGGTACTCCATAAGGGTTTCTTGAATAAATGAACGAGTCTCTTTGTGAGCTTTAGGGAACTGAACACAAGGTCTGGATCATAGCAGCCTTTCCAAGAGTCCTTACTGAATTGACTTGTGGGCCAGTGTGTTGTGGAGGAAGTAGGTCAGGAGACCTGGCTTTAAGATTCTGCTCTGCCTCTAACTTCTTTGTGACTTTAGGCATGTATTTCATTTCTTCAAGCCTCATCAGGCACCTCCTCTATAAAACTCAAAATTTAAAGGAATCATAGATAAGAATGTTTTTGGAAAGAAAATTACCAATGGCCTCTGTATATTTGAGGATCCTTCCTGCTGCTCAGGGTGAGAGTATTGTAGTCCACTCTCCAAATTAATTACTTTCTGTCTTGCTGGTGAGGAGAGACATTATCATCCCACTCCAATACTAATACATAAGGAAGTAAAGGTAATTCTGGAATTCTCAGGGGTGATGGGAGGGGGCAGGGGGAGCAAGGCAGGTAGAAATGGCAATGCCTTCGACCTCGGAAAATGTGGGTTTTATCACCATCCAAGTGGATTAGAACACATGTCAGGAATACTTAGCAGGGATTTACCAATCTTTTGAATTCTTCTTCTGGTAGAAATTGTGGTTGTTTTCTAAAATGCTCATGAATATAGTAAGAGCAGGAGCTTAGGTGTCAAATTACCTAGCTCTGAGACCAAATGTTAGTTGTGAGACCACAGGTAAATTATTTAATCTTTCTAAATCCCAGTTTCGCCTTCCATAAAACGGGGATTTTAGGAACTACCTGCCTTGCCAAGCTGTTATAAAGATGGGATAAAATGTGCAAAGTGGCTGGAACACATACATGTTTATTATTATCATCATGATTACTATGATTAGGAGTAATAGCAGAGTAGTCATAGTAGTCTCATGTTTACCATTTAGTAGCTTAAATCCCCTAAATCTCATTTTCCAAGTGATAAAATGAAGCAATAATCTACATTACAAGGCTGTTATTCCCTCCTTGCTTTGGAAGCTGTATCATGGTGTATATCAAAGAACATCGTAAATTGGTGAGCATTACCTGGAAGTTTGTTATTGCCAAATGTTAAGATCCAGTTACTATCACTTTCTCTAAGAACTCAGCTCCATTCCACACCTGGAAATATGATGGTCCCTAAGCCCTGGTTTGGCCCCCATCATTTCAGTCCCTCTAGTTGCAGAGTCAGACCATCCACCAGATCCAAGTGGACCAAGACCTCAGCCCCAGATGCAGGATAAACACAGAGTGTTCTCTTGTCAAGTTTCCTCTGGGACCCCAGAGGCCACAGCAGAAGGACATACTTTAAGAGCTACCACTGCAGACCCTTCTGAGGGTTGTCAAAACTGTCAACAACAAAGGTTGTCAAGTTTTTCTCCCTGAGGTATTTAAAAATGAGTCTTGCCTGAAGATGGAGTCTGAATTACATGACATCTCAAGATCCATCTCATTAAGATTCTAAGTCACTTCCTGAGTTTGTCTAGCCTCTCTTTCAGAAAGTAAGGCCCTTTAGTAATTAAACATCTGAAGGAACTGGGCATTCATTATTCTGAGCATTAATTCTGAAGGCAGATCAGGGGATTCTGCAGTTTCAAATCATTGTGGTATATGGTCATTTGATTATTTGCCAGCTGATGGAATTAGAAAGAGATCTTTGAACTCCATCTTTGTTCACATCTCTGTTGGTAGTGTTTCTAAGTATAAAGGTCTTTGATTAACTTGCTATAAGACTGCTGTATGGATTCAACGGGTGCTCTGTTGAATATCCTTTGTAGGCATATTTGTCCTCTATGTGACATAGGAAGCTCCCTAGGGACTGGACACCTATCTTGTCCTATGTGCCCCTGTCACTACACAGAGTATAATGAATATGCAGTAAGTGTTGTTGTTGTTGTTGTTTTAAAACAAATTAATACATTTTCAGAGGAACTAATCAATTGATCTTGACTAAATTTGAAATTGCTTGTAAAACATTTCAGCATACAGCTTGAATTTCCTTTGTGGTGTTCTACCATTTGAAAACAAAATAATGGCCAGACATTTTCAAGTAGATTTTTCTGGTAATTTAGAACTAATATTAATAAAATTAAGTGCATTTCTGGAGTTTGTAAAGGTCATGTCATCAAGATAGGTTTATCCGTAGAGGATAGAATAAGAATCTTTTTCCAGACCAGTCAGTAAATGGAACAGAAAAAGGTCTAATTCTGTTAGCAATGAAAGTAGGACTAAAATTCATGTTCCAGTCCTGTGTCTTGTGCTTTGTCGTTCAGTGAAGGTGTAAACATCCAGCAAAAAATTGACTAATTAAAATAGATCTATTTTTCTGGGCCAGGACTTTCTTGAAAGGTGGTGGTAGACTGAAGTCATGAGATTTGAATCCTGATTCTGACTTTATTTAGCACTGTGTATCTCAGATTTGTAGATGTGATGGAGGTGATGTGCAGAGGGGAATCTCTAATATCCCAAGGCTCAATGCACCCACCAGAGAGCAGAAACAGCAAGGAACTTTATGGCTCTGATGAAATTTCTTGAGACCAGAGGTCTTCATATAGCCAAATACATGAGAAATGTCAGTGAATTATCTATTGCCTTGCCTGGGATTCATGGTAGTTCAGGCAGTGGCCTTGCAGACAGATGAGCATGGTTCTTTTCTTGGACTTTCCACTCAATTTTACCACTTTATGTAGGTTAACTTTTCTAAGTCTCACTGTGAAACAATCCTATTTACATTTCATTGAAGATGGAAATGAAAATAGTGCTCACAGCACAAGGTTGTTGAAAGGACTAAAATGATGAGGTATGTAAGATGATGTAAGAAGCACCTGATATATAGAAAGGGCTAAAAAAATAATAGTTGCTATTTTGGTGGTGAAGGATAGAGATGAGGATAACCGTGATGAGTCACTGAAATAGACAAGGACGTCAGTTTTCTCATCTGCCTCTTAGATTGCCAAGAGGATTAAATAATTTCATTTTTGTAAAAGTATAGCAGAGTACCTGGCACATAGTAAGTGCTATTAAAGTGATAATTTTCAAAATAATAATAAATTAAAAGTTTCCCACACTCTCCCATGTAGATCAAGCTTCTGTTGCATGAAAACAGCAGAGGAGGAAGCTGTTTGCTGTCACTGAGACATTTTCTGGGCAGCTTCGTTCAGTTTCATGATCAAGAAGGAACAAGACATTCCCTGCTGGATGTGCTGTTGTCTCTGAAGACAACAGGTGCTCTGTCTGCCGTAGTGCTGACTACCAAATAATTCGTCCTTTTCCCCTTTCCTCATGCTCCCCCTTCTTTTGTGTTCTTTTGTGTGTGTGTGTTCTTTTTTTGGTATTCAAGCTACTTTCCCTTTGCTGTGATCTTCCCCTCACATCTGCTCTTATCCCTTGCTCTACCGCTAAGCCGCGTGAGTCATGAGGGCCATTCTGACAGAGGTGCAACTGTTCTTTGGCAATCAAAGAGCTGCTCATGCCCTGCTCAAAGTCATACGGTAATGCTGCAAATGCCAGCTCAAATGCCAGCAAAAACCAGACCCCCTTTCATCTCTCCCCTTTGAAGAAATTCTTTGTAGAGGGTTCCTTATGAATACTGTCTTGAGACAGAGTGCATTTTTACCCATTTTTCTTGCTTTTCTTTCCCATTTTCCACTTATGGAGGGAATGGAAAGTTGGGATCTGTGAGAAAACTCTTGCTCAGCAGAGGGAGCCTCCCAGGACCCCTACCTCTAACTTGGGTACAGAAATGAGGTGATTTCTAGCAAGTTTATCCCATCCACTGGATTATCCAAGAGGCCTTATCTGCTCAGATTTCATTTGTACCTTAGAGCAACTCATGGAGTTGTCCTAAAAGATCGTGGACTTGTCTTTAAAATCAGTGAGTGTACAGGTTCATATGAAATTTGTGAATCTGAGTTAATTTTACCATAACAGATTTTGATGTTTTAAATGTTTTAATCTGGTTTGTTGTGAACTACTATGCTATCTCAGGCTCAGAATTTATTTGGGAGAATGTCGTATCCTGGGAATAACCCCAGCAGCCTGTTTTTCTGTCAGAACTTTTATGAAGCGCTTTCCTCCTCCCATAAGTGAACACTCGAAATGAGATCAAGACTCCTTCTAAGTTCCTGGTGTTTAATTCCTTATTTTTAGTTATTTGTTTTTTACATCCAACCTAAATTAAGGCCTAATACAGAGGCAATAATGTGGGAGAAATAA
The DNA here is from genome assembly GCA_963574415.1 of Tarsius wallacei. Classification (NCBI taxonomy): domain Eukaryota; kingdom Metazoa; phylum Chordata; class Mammalia; order Primates; family Tarsiidae; genus Tarsius; species Tarsius wallacei. Next base: position 12,375 of record CAUYQG010107524.1, read on the forward strand.
ACAGAGCTGGTGCCTCCCTAAGACAGGGTCTGAGTGAGGAGTCCCAAGGGAAATAGGAAGAGCCTGAAGGATGGGTGTTTTGGCCTTTAGTCTTATTTTAGTTCTAAACAGGTTTTTTTTTTTCTTTTCCAAGTCCAGTTGTGCCACTGAGAAATGCTGAGTGGTTGTGGAACCATTCGAGAAGCAACAGATCATTGTTGTTTCCCCAGGCCTGACCCCAAATCTGGGCTAAGAATTTCTATTAAGCACCGACTGTGTGCAAGCACATGGCATACATTATTTCTAACCTTTATAAAAGCTTCCTAAAGTTTTATTATCCTGGTTCTTCAGGCAAAAAAACTGAAGGCCCAAAAGTCTCTGTAATTTAACCAAGTATGGCAGATGGTAGTTTCCACAATATTTCCAGCAGCGTAGGCTCATTCAGAACCTGACACTCTCTCATCCAGTGATAAAGTACAATTCTTCACTCCTTGAAATTTGGTTGGTCTTTATGATTGCCTCAGCAAGTAGAATGTCATAGAAGTGGTGCTGCATGACTTCTCAGGCTATGTCAAGGAAAGGTAACATTTCCTGTCTAGCTCTTTCTCTCTCTCTAGGAATATTTACCATTGAAACCCAGCCACCATTTTGTGTGGAAGTTCATGCCACATGAAGAGGCCACGTGTGGATGTTCTGGGCAAAAGCTCTGGCTAAGGTCCCAGCTAACACTCAGCACTAACTGCCAAACCTTCCAAAGATGCCAGCCTCCAGTCTTAGCCTAGAGAGGCAAAGATAAGTTGCCCTTGCCAAGTCCAGTCCAAATTGCAGATCCATAACCAAACAAATGCTGTTGCTCTAAGATACTAAGTTTTAGGATGGTGTTATAGTACCATCTTTGTATAACTGGTCATTGGATAATCCAGGATTTGAATTTAGATCTGCATGACTTTCTACTTTTCTTAGCTGGTTCCACTGTCCCACATCCTTATTCTCCCAAGTTCAGAGACATTTTGCCTCTCCTTGTTGTAGGTGTGTTCATTGCTATTTGGCCCTTAATTAATATCTGTAGCCATTAATATTCAGAAACCTAGGCATCAGCACATACATTTCTGATAGAAATCTGCCTTATGTACTTGTGAGAAGCTTTCATATTAAGTTGTAGCTCTTATCAATGTTTCCTAAGGGTGTAATAATAAGTCATCACAACAGCCAGTGTATAATGATAAGTGTACAGGTTTTGAAACCTGCATGTTTGGGTTCAAATCCTACCTCCTTCATTTACTACCTATTTACTAGTGTGTATAACTTCTCTGTACCCCACTTTTGCCATCTATAAAGTAGGATAACAACAATCCTTTCCTCATGGAGTCACTATAATGAGTTAAGGAATGAAGTCCTTAGAACAGTGCTTGGCATATTAGCTGTCAGTGATACATCTTATTTACGGGTCACCTTTAATTTAGATCCATATTTCACCACATATCTTTTTTTCTACTCAGTTCATTAGACAGGAGAAATGTTTGATTTATCCTACTGGCTGTTTTTCTCTGTGGTTTTGTGTAACCCACTTAGACTTTATGTGTAAGATGGGGCAAATCTGTCAGGCATGTACTCCCTCACCCAGTGCAAAATCCCCCTTCCAGGCTGGCCAGAGACTTTGGCATCTCCAGGGTTCAGCCTGACCCTTATATTAGCCTCATCCTCTGTTCTGCCAAATGAGAGCTTTTGGTTTCACTGTTAATTGTAGTGTGTGTGACTAGATGTGTGAACTGAAATTTATTTTGGAAGACACTTAAGAAAATTGGGTAGCTCTCCATAAGGACTCAGGGGAGCCAATGAAAAAACAGCATATGAGGTCAGGGAAATCTTTCTGCCTTAATACTGATAGTACAGAAATACAAATAATTGGACAGAACAGGGTGAAGGCTCACAGAGCATCAACTACTTCACAGGACAATACTGCAAAGACCTTTAGTCCAACCACCTCATTTACAGATGAGAGCCCAGGGGTGAAGCAACTGCCCAGTAACAATACCACCTATCTGGACTTTATAAACCTGCAGCTTGATCATCTTGTGTTCTAGACTACCTGGGCTATCTGACTTTGGAGCGAGGGGGGAGTCCACCAATTAATTTAGATTGTTCTGATAAGACGACTTGGATTTTTCATCCTTGCAATTAATTTTTGTTCAGTATCTTTTTTAAAAGGAAAACTGAGGTAGACAGGTAGCTGCAACAAAGCACTGTATATTTAGAAGTGCCACTTGCTGAAACTAGCCGAGTGTCAGAAATTGTAGAAAACATATAATTATCTAGTCTGTCTCATGACTTAGGAGGCCTATTGGTGTGATGGCTAAATTAGTTTTATGATATTATTTCTGGCTTCAGTTCAGGTGAATCTAGAGACCCTCGGAGGCACACATGCACATCTCTCTGTTTCAGGACCTATCCTTGCTAGGCATGCACCAATGTGGTATCAAAACAAACTATAAATTGAAAAACTTTTCTTGACCCTTTGTGTACTTCCTGGCTTTTTATATCAGTTACTTGATTTTTATCACTTGTCTGTCATGTTCTTGAAGTTGTTGCTGTCTCAATGTGCGCTTTAGGTACTTAATGCTTCCTCCATTGAAGCCCATTCCCTCTGAGCATGTGTTAATGAGGTTCCAAGAAGTGAAACTAGATTTTGCAGCACAATTTCAGTTCCCCAGAGAGACAGATGGCATGAAACAGTCAAAGTGGGGGTCCCTCAAGTATGCTTGGAGAACAGGACCACAGCTCTGAGTGGAATTCAATCAGGTGGTACTACAGGATAGGAAGGTAAGGGGAGCAATCCCCTTGACAGAAAAACAAATTGAAAGGGAAAGAAAAGCAGAAAGCAAATGCCAGTTTCCAAGATGGGAACTGGGAGTAGAGGGGCACTGCATTTGATCAAATCAAGGCTTCACACTGCAATGGTTTTCTAATATCCTAGGGGAGATTTCTATCTGACATTGGACAGGGTCTTGATTAAGGTGTCTCCTGAGGAAAGAAACTTTCCTTGTAGGTTTTGGGTGCCAGGATTAATCTCAGCTCAGAAGATGGCCCCATTTGGCTGGTTAAAAAAAAATGCATAGATAGCAGGTGATTACGCTTTCTTCCCTTTCCTGTCAGCTTGCATTTAACCGTAGCAGCTCCTTGCAGATAAAAAGTTGAGAGTAGTATTTCACTGTGCACACAAACACACACACACACATGCACACACACACACACACACACGCACACACCACACAGATGCGGGGGAGGGAGACAGAGAGAGAAATCTGACCACTGGAGGACGTTTTAGGTGAAGGAATCCTTATTATTTTCTCAAAAGTAAAAATTTCACTATCTAAAGGTACACAGCACATCTGAGGGCTCTTTGAAACATTTTGCCTCTCTGCCTCGATGTTCTATGCATTTATAAGTAGGGAGAGTTTAGATAACTTGAGGGAAAAGAAAAACCTTCCAGATTCCTTAGGTTTTAGCCAGTGTAATAAAGTTCTTCTCCTTCTTGGACAGTTCTAATGTCAGTGATTGCCCAGTTAGTTGAAAGGGAGCCTAATGACTAGGACAGCTAGTCAACCTTGGGATAAACCCTGGTTACTCCAATTACTTAGCATGGAACATTAGGAATTTTAATTAACATTTTGGAATACAGTTTCTTCAACTGTAAAGTGAGGGTATTTAACATTGTTGTGGTGGTATTGTAAGGATTTGTGAGACTATGTCTACAACTGTGTAGCATAGTACATGTCAGGCAACTAGTGTTTGATAATTATTTCTGATTTATAAAAACAGCTTGAAGTATTGGCTAAGGTGGCATTTATGAGAAAGTCATTTAGGAGACAAAACCTGAGGTTATGCACTATTAGCAAGAAAAATACATGAAAGAATGAGCATCACCAAAGCAACCTGATTTGGAATAAAAAGTCCTGGTTCTTACTCTCATCGGTGGGTTTGCACTAACATGTTTACTTTTCAATACAAGATATGACCGATGTATGAGATAATTCATCTTTTCAAAATGCCTACAACAAAAGAATGGACAACAGGGGAGGTGGAGTGATGGGCATCATTTTTTCTACATCAGAAATGAGAAAGCAAGAGAGAAGGGACCCGCTGCATACGGTTCTCAGACCTGCAGTGGGAGCTGATACTGTGGTGCTTACGGCCACCTGCCCAAGCTGGAAGACGGGGCCGGGAACAGGGAACAGAGAGAGGCTGAGCTCCAAGATAACTGGGAGTCCATTGATTCAGCAATTTGGGTTGTTCTTGCTAGATGGACTTAACACACACATCTATAGATGAAAAGTGTATTTTACCAAGATATTGCCCTTTGGCATTTCATTCACTCATTGAATGAGCACCTACTTCTGCTAGGGACAGGCATCTCCCACCTCCTTAAAAATTTTGCATTCCTCCATCCCCCATATTCCACACCTAGGTGAACAATATAGTCATGTTGTTTGCCACCTGAGCCAGATACCTTGGTACATCCTTGGTGAATCCTCGCTTTCCCCCACTTTCCATTCCCCAAGAAAACATTTTATTGATTCTCCCTATCTCCATATCTGTCAACTCACTCCTCTCCTCTCCACCAGCACTGCTGCAGCCTTTTTTTGTTTGACTTTCTGAAAAGGCCTCCTAACTGCCTTCTTCTAGTGGCTTCCTTATCTAGAACCTCTTTTCTCCTCCCATCAAAGCATCACCCAGAAATACCACAGCTTTTACCTTCTGCTGAGATCCTTTAGACCCTCTACCAGAATGACAGTCAACTCCCTTAGCATGGTCTAATAGGCCTTTCCTAATCCAGCCTCCCTACCCAGCCTCACCTCCTGCCATACTCCTTTAATGCCCTGCCTCAGGAGCTCTGGCACATCTTCCGGCTTCAGAGCCTTTGCTGTGCCCTCAGCTGGACTGTCATTTCCTTCTAGATCTCTCTTAAACACCTCTTCCTCTGGGAAGTCTTTCTTTTTTTTATCGCAGTTATGCAATTCTGACTATGCTCTTCATAATCATCCTGCTCTGAATATTCCTCCAGTGTTGAACTAAGCACATGGGACTTTAATTATTTGAGGACATAATATATTCCACATTAGACAGACAATGGTCCTCCCCCCAGCCCCCAGGTCAGCAACCAGTCTTCAGAACCTCAAATAAGAATTTATGGAATTAATTAGGAAAATAATTTGAAGGCAAGTACAGTGTAGGTACTCTTTTTGAGAGTTGATGGATTTCTTTTCCCAGAATTCTGTCTGATGATTTGTGTGTATGTAAAGAATGTTTCCTGGCTAGAGGCAGTGAGGATAGTAGCTTTGGTGTTGTTCCACCCATTCAGGAGGTGCCTGACTTAGAATCAGAGAAATAAACAAGGTTCTTAATTATAGTGAGATCACCGGGTTCAGAATCCAGAAATCAGATCCTAAAGGGCAGCCGATTAGAAAGGTTGTGGGAATTTGAAACCCAGACATGTTGCTGCAGCAGGAAACAAGTGCAAAAAGGAAGATGAAACAAAGAGAAAACAAGAGAGAGCAAGGAAAGGAAGAGAGGAGATAGTGAGATGGAAACTAGGACCAGTTGAAGAGGCAAGGGTTTAGTGCAATGGGCACTTCGTTGCAGCTTTGAGAGTGCAGCAAGTTGAGCTTTTAAAATCTGATTGGTATGTCTTCTACATCTTTGTCCGTCTTCCTTGAAAAAGAACCTCATTATATTGTCACTTCATCATATCATTTTTCCTTTTATATAGACTTTATTTTTTAAAGCAGTTTTAGGTTAACAGCAAAATTGAGTCAAAAGTACATAGAGTTCCTATACACACATGCACAGCCTCCTCCGTTTTCAACATTCCCTACCAAAGTAGTACATTTGTTACAACTGATGTACCTACATGGGTATATCATTGTCACCCAGAGTTTATAGTTCATATTAGGGTTTACTATTGGTTTTGTGCACTCATGGGTTTGGACAAATGTATAAAGACATATATCCCACATTGTAATATCACACAGAATAGTTTCACTGCCCTACAAATCCTCTGTGCTCTGTTTATTCTTTCTTTTTTTGCTCTCCTGGTAATCTTTTTACAGTCTCCATAGTTTTACCTTTTCCAAACTGTCATACAGATGGGACTACACAGACTGACTTCTTTTACTTAGTAATACACATTTAAATTTCCTCCATGTCTTTTCATGGCTTGATAGCTTGCTTCTTTTTATCACTGAATATGGATCCATTGTATAGTTGTACCACAGTTTATTTATCCATTCATCTACTGAAGGACATTTTGGTTGCTTCTAAGTTTGGGCAATTATGATTAAAGTGTCTATAAACATCCCAGTGCAGATTTTGTGTGAACCTGTTTTCAACTCCTTTGAGTAAATACCAAAAAGCATATCTGCTGTATCATACAGGGAGAGTAAGGTTGTTTTGTACAAAATTGCCAAACTGTCTTCCAAAGTAGCTGTACCATTTTGTATTTCCACCAGCAATGAATGAGAGTTCCTGCTTCTACACATCCTCACCAACATTTGGTGTTGTCAGTGTTCTGAGTTTTGGCCATTCTGTACAGTGGTTTAATTTACATTTTCCTAATGGCATGATGGTGGAATATTTTTCATATGCTTATCTACCATCTTGTATCTTCTTTGGTGGGGTGTCAGTTCAGGTTTTTTGCTTGTTTTTAAGTGAGTTGTTTGGTTTATTGCTGTTGAGTTTTAAGAGTTCATTGTATATTTTGGTTGACAATATTGTATCATGTATATAGTCTTCTGCAAATATTTTCTTCCAGGTTATTGCTTGTCTTCTCATTCTCTTTATGGTGTCTTTCAAAGAGCAGAAGTTTTTGTTTGTTTAAGTTTTCAAACAAAGTTTA
>CAUYQG010107526.1:0-13975 GCA_963574415.1 Tarsius wallacei
AACAGGTGATGACTAGTGATATGTGTGGATGAATGTCTTGATTGTGTATGCGATATATTTGCCTTGTTTATTACAATTCCCTCCTCTATGACATAGAACAATCAATTATGGTGTTTAAAAAATATGTTGAGGGCCAGGCTCGGTGGCTCAGCCTGTAATCCCAGCACTTTAGGAGGCTGAGGCAAGTTGATTGTCTGAGCCTATGGGTTCGAGACCAGCCTGGGCAACCTGGCAGGACCTCATCTCTCTAATACATCAAAAATTAGTTGGACCTGGTAGTGCATGCCTGTAGTTCTGTCTGCTTGGAAGGCTGAGGCAGAAGGATCACTGGAGTCTAGCAGGTTGACACTGGGGTGGCTGTGAGTGTGTCACTGCACTCCAGCCTGGGCGATGGAGTGAGACTCCAACTCAAAAAAAAAAGGGAAGAATCCCTCCAACCCCTCCTCCAACTTTTTGAAGCCTGCAGAGTCCTGGCGGGAAATGGAGGAATTCTGTAAACAGCTCTGTCAACTTCCTGGTCATGAAGTTCAGTGGACACACAACAGCGTGAATTTTCACCAGTCACCTCATCCCCAGGAGCACGTCCTTCCCCTTCCTCCATCTCCCTGGCTCCCCTTCTCACTCGCCCTCCCGTCTTCCTGTTCCCCTTCTCTCCGACCTCAAAGCTCTGAATTTTCCTCTATTGCACAAAGAAGTCCATGGGGCTTTCCCAGGCACTCAACGTAGCCCTAGGCCTCCTGTCTCTGTGCCTCCCTACCTACCAAGGCACTCATAGCACCGAGGCCTCCATGGGATGAGGTCATTCCTTAGAAAAGAGTTATGGTTATACACGGGGGGCGGGGTCATCTATCCCTCGGATACAGAATTTCATTTAAGCCCATCACACCTCTTCAAGGCAAGTACCACTCACTGCACTGCACTTGAAGCGGAAGATCAGAGAATTTAGGTGAGCTGCCCAGGACTTTGGGAGGCTGAGGTGAGAGGGTTGCCTGAGCCCACGGGTTTGAGATCAGTCTGGGCAATTTGGCAAGATCTCATCTCTATAATAAATTAAAAAATTAGCTGGGCATGGTGGCATGTGCCTGTAGTTTCAGCTACTTGGAAGGCTGAGGCGGAAGGATTATCTGAGCCCAGCAGGTTGAGGCTACGATGGCCATGAGCATGCCATTGCACTCTAGTCTGAGCAACAGAGTGAGACTCCAACTCAAAAAAACAAAAAAGTAACTTCTTATTTTTCATGTTAATTATAGATACCTAGAAGGTCCTTTTAACACCCAATCATTTTTCCAGAACCATTTTGTAAGGTGCTTTTACAGAACAGCAAGGGGCTAATAAGGGCTGTAGAATAATGTGCAGACATATTATCTTCTTTTTCAGGCTTAATTTTTTTGTGTTACACCTTTCAATTGTATTCAGCCTGTTTTGAGTTTCATGACTCTTTAGAGTTTGCCAAGAGGTCTCTATTAGTTATAGGACATATGTAGATTGCTCATACTATGGGAGGGTATTGCTCTGTTTCCATGAGCAATCTTCTGCACATAGCCCAAACCATCTGAGAGAGAGAGAGAGAGACACACACACACACATACAGAGACAGGAGTATGATTTTTAGTAACCAGTTTTTCTGACCGTTTATGTTAACCTCTGTGCACTAGTGACTTGGGTTTCTTTGCTCTTTCCAGGTAAATATGCAGAGGACATTTTTGGAGAGCTCTTTACTCAGGCAAATACTTTTGCCACTCGAGTAAGCTCCCTTGCTAAGAGAGTCGACCGACTACAAGTTAAAGTCACTCAGTTGGATCCCAAAGAAGAGGAAGGTAAGAAAGCTGAGCTCAGCATTTGCAGGCCCTGCTGAGCAGTTTCTTAGCATTTTTTCCCCTGATTTATAAAAAAGTGAGGGGAGAAATCACAGAAACCTATAGAGTTCTGCTTTGAAATGACATAAGCCTGGGTGGTGTAAAGAAACCTTTTTAGCTCTACCACACCTCCACACTCCCTTTCTCCCATTTCCCCAATTCCCTTGTTCTCAAATTTCCCCTCCCTCAATCGTATTTTGCTACCATAAAAGTACTTGGAAGATTCATTCCTCCTAAGGAGAGGCCTGCTAGATCTGGCCACATAGTAAACCTTTGTGTTGCCTCATTTTGTTCAGTCATGAAATGGCTGGGCTGCTGACAGACAGCCTTGTGGGGCTTCCCCAGAGGGGGAAGAAAAAAAAAAAACCTGGCTGCAGACAGCTGCAGCCAAGAAATGCAGCAGCTGAGGCCTCTCCGACTGGTGTGACTCAGTGTTTGCTCAAATAGCCTGTCGTCCATTTTCTAACGCCTTCCATCTTCTCTCAGTGTCACTACAAGGAATCAACACCCGAAAGGCCTTCAGAAGCTCTACCACTCAAGACCAGAAGCTTTTTGACAGAAACTCTCTCCCAGTGCCTGTCTTAGAAACATACAATACTTGTGATGCTCCTCCTCCTCTCAACAATCTTACCCCTTATAGGTAATGACTGGCTAACTCCTCCCTTTTTTGGCCTATAACATTAGATTGTCTTTTTTATCTGAAGAGGTTGTTTACATCAGAGGATTGTATTACAAAGCTTACTACTTTCCCCAAAGTTGTTTGTGGCAGAAGCTAAAATTTACTCTATTAGCAGTTATCACTTATTGTTTCTGAAATTCATAGTGCATATAATATATTTTGAAAGTTTGCTGTAACATTGCATGCTACAGAGTTTAATTTGGTGTAAACCAGGTCCATCTTGGATTCTATCCAAGGAATTTAGTTATTATAAAACCAAAGGACAGCCAGGCTCGGTGGCTCAGCCTGTAATCCCACGCTTTGGGAGGCTGAGGTGAGTGGATTGCCTGAGCCCGTGGGTTTGAGACCCGCCTGGACAACTTGGCGAGACCTCATCTCTACAATAAATCAAAAACCAACTGGGCGTGGTAGCGTGTGCCTGTAGTTCCAGCTACTTGGAAGGTTGAGGTGGAAGGATCGCTGGAGCCCAGCTGGTCGAGGCTGTGATAGCCGGGAGCAGCCACTGCACTCCGGTCCGGGTGACAGAGTGAGACTCCAACTCAAAATAAATAAATAAATAAAACCAAAGGACTTTGTTAAAAGGCAGTCCTATAGCGTGAATCCCAGGGGCAATATTCCAGCAAGGCTCCCACTTACTTGGAAACCACTAGATTACCAGATGTTTGGGCATGTTAGTGGGGCCAGCCTCATGGACTAGCTGCTCTGGGCACAGAGGGGTCTTTCCATAGCCTAAGGAGTAATTGGCATTCTTCCAAATAAGGGTTGTTCACTTTGTTTTGAATATCCTCTGGATATTTCCTTCTGATAGGACCTACCGTGCTATGGCTAGACTTGAAACAGGAGGTAGCCTTACAGACAACTTAAAGCCCTTCCCCTCTAGTGGTTTGGTAGTGTTGTCATCCTGCAAAAAAACTACTGAACAGGGGCAGAAAGTGAATATTTATCTTACTTACATCCATAAATATCTTTGGAACAGGTAAAAAGTAATTACAGATAGCTGGAGGCGGATGTCTTCTATCAGACATGGGTACACTGCAAGGGGAGTGGGGAGAGAGAGAGAGGGGGCGGGGAGAGAGAAGAGAGAGAGAGAGATGAGAGGAGAGAGAGAGAGAGAGAGAGAGATGTTGTGGACCCAGTGAAATCTAAGGATGCCAGAGAGAGAGAGAGAGAGAGAGAGAGAGAGAGAGAGAACATCCCTGTGAAATTCAAGGACACTAGCTTGATTCAGGGAGCCTGGAATAGGAGCTTGGTAGCTTCTCACACAGATATAAAGTGAATACAGGGTATCTGTCCTTCATTATTACTGTGTAAAATTATATTTGCCCCTTGACTTTCAAAGGGGCTAGCTAGGCTGGCCGCGGTGGCTCACACCTATAATGCTAGCACTTTGAGAGGCCAAGGTGAGAGGATTGCCTGAGCCCACAGGTTTGAGACCAGCCTGGGCAACTTGATGAGACCTCATCTCTACCACAAATCAAAAAATTAGCTGGAGGTGGTGGTGCATGCCTGTAGTTCCAGCTACTTGGAAGGCTGAGGCAGAAGGATCACTTGAACCCAGCAGGTCGAGGCTGTGGTGGCCGTGAGCGTGCCACTGTACTCTAGCCTGGGCAACAGAGTGAGACTCCAACTCAAACAAAACAAAACAAACAAACAAAGGGGTTAGCTAGATGGCAGGACAGAGACTTGACTCTGTAACCTCCATCACTTGAGTCTAGTTGGGTTTGGGCAGAAGGGTTGTGTGGTAGGAAGGGGATCACATATCTGATAATATTGTAGGGAGTATGATATAGGGTTTGCATAGTAGAGTAGGATAAACAAATGACATTAAGATAATTACTGTTCTTCAGTTAATAGTATGTTCCTTTATTTATTTTTTTAATTTTTGAGTTGAGATGTCACTCTGTTGCCCTGGCTGGAGCACGGTGACATAAGCACAACTCACCGTAGTCTCAAACTCCTGGGTTCAAGCAATCCTCCCTCCTTAGCCTCCCAAGTAGCTGGGACTACAGGCACACGCCACCACATCCAGCTAATTTTTTTATTTTTGTTAGAAATGAGGTCTCACTGTGTCACCCAGGCTAGTCTTGAATTCCTGGGCTCAAGCAATCTTCCTGCCATGGCCTTCCAAAATACTGGGATTATAGATGTGAGCCACTATACCCAGCCTGTATTTTCCTTTTTAGTGTGCAATACCAGAATTAGCATCTCCTCTCAATTATCTGGATTTGGCCTAACAGAAATCATTAATGTTTGATTTGGAAATACTTTCTGTGTGTTGTGATAGGATTGGAGAACATGGCATAGAATTGCCTTTCCAATTCTTTTTAGCTTAGAATAATGTTGAAATAAATGTTCACCCCTAAGCACATGCTTTCTGGATAGTGAGAGGGGCTTAGACACGTGGAAGTGCAGGATTTTAACCTGCAGGATCATGGAGACTGACAGTTTGCCCTTATGTTGACACTTAGTGGCTCACTCTGTACTTCTGTAGCAGCCCCTAAGAGATGGTGATTCAACTTTGTAATCTTAAAACAGCTAGCCGTCTGTTCTCACTGGAGCCCCCTTGTGGTTGGGGGGGGGCAGTTACTGAGCTATTCTATTCTAGAAGGGAGCAAGAAAGTGGAGTTATCTGTGTGTGCAGAGGATAACAGCTGTACCCACATACATAGTTCATGTACGTATATATACATTTGTGTGTATATACATGAAACCTGTACACGTGTACACAGATTTCAGGTGAGTAGAAAGCCACTAATGCTTCCTAGGGAATCCTGGGGAATTGGTGGAGGAAGGGGAACCAATGGTAGAAATCCCCTCTGATATGCCAGAATATCCAGATATCCTCAGGGAGATGTCTGTGGCCATGCAGATTGTTCGAAATAATCAGGATCCCTGCTGCTGTAGCCTGTTCTTGACCTTACCATGCAAATTTCTCTACCAGGAATTGAAAGGAAGGATAAGGTTCTTAAAAAGCCAGGTAGGTAGAGAGGTGCCATTCAGGGGCATTGAAATGCTGGTATGGGAGAGGAAATATGCAATCGATTCAAATGACTTCTTGATTCCTTGGTGTAAAAACTGCTAACTGGTAGGTGTTTGGAATATTGGATTTGGTTGGGAGCTCATCTGTCTACTGACAGCTACTTGTCTTCATTTCTATCCCAGGGACGATGGAAAAGAGGCACTCAAATTCTACACAGACCCTTCATACTTCTTTGATCTTTGGAAGGAGAAGATGCTGCAGGACACCAAGGATATCATGAAAGAGAAGAGAAAGCATAGGGTGAGGGGAAAGGGGCCTCTGTTCTACACATCAGTAGGCACGATTGTGGAGGGGGGATAAAAAGGAAGCCAGACTTATGTGAAGTAATCATTTCGAGTGACTGCTTGCTTGGATGCCAGGTGAAACTCTTAAAAAAATGTGTCCACACCAAGCACAACCAAGATGAAAGTATAAATCACACCAAAAATGTGTTTGTTCCCCCCAGCGCTATTAACAATTGAGTATATTCAGGCTGAGTTTTAGAAATTGACTTTTCTATTCACCATTTATTTCTCTTGCAATTTGCACCTGACTCTGCTGGACACTCAAGCTAGGCTAGTCCCTTCCTGGCCAGTTTTGCAGCTCATTTCTCAGAGATCAGCACAAGGTTCTGCAGTGTTTGATTTGCAACAGGAGCAGTTTAACACCTTCCATACTGGTTGGGTGGGGCTAGGCTGGAGGAATATGTTTAGTTTTTAGAGATTTGCCTCTCCCCTTAGATTCCTCCTGCTATGTATATAACCTTCCAAGCCCATTAGCATGGCTGCTGGGAGGCTCAAGAGAGTGCCAGGGGCTCTCATCTGCACAGGCTGAAAATTTCTTCATTGGTTTTTATTTTGTTTTGTTTTTAACTGTTTCCTTATGTCTGCCTCAGATATCTGCAGCTGTCATGACTTCTCATCTTTCTTGACTGACCTTTGTCACAGAACAAATAACAAATAGCTGTTTACTAACTTCATTACAGTTAGAGCTGTTCAAAAACACAAATGATTTACCCAAAGAGGTAGTGGGTTTCTTATTGCTAGCAGCAATTGAGTGTTTTGCCCAGGGGGTGGTTTGGATTAGATGGCCTCTAGGTCACTCCAAACCCAGTAAGTCTGTAAGTTTTGTAGATATTGTATGCTATCTAGGCAAATCATCTCTTGGATGGGCATTCATGAAGATGGGTAGAATTTTAATGAAGAACTTTGGAAAATGTTTTACAATGGATTTTCTGTTCATTTTCACCGTAGAAAGAAAAGAAAGATAATCCAAATCGAGGGAATGTAAACCCACGTAAAATCAAGACACGTAAGGAAGAGTGGGAGAAAATGAAAATGGGACAAGAATTTGTGGAGTCCAAAGAAAAACTAGGACCTTCTGGGTAGGTGATGCTTTTGTACTTTCGGTAGCAATGTTTGAAGGGGCTGGGGACAATAGTCTGGCAGTTCTGGTGTGACACCTTTCATATCCCCTGCAGTCTAGATGTATGGCTTAGATCAATACCACTATTAATCAGGTACTTTAAAGTGCATCCATCTGGTAATTAAAATTTGCTAAATAAATCAAGAGACTCGGCAATTTAAATGAGGTGACTGGAGTGGTCTAGAAAAGAAAGCCCATGACTGCTAGTGTCCTTACTCTGCCAGACACTGGTTGTCTAAGGGCCTCAGAGGAGAGACTGAAAAGGGAATACAAGCAATCTTGGGAGCCCTTTGCCTCCAGAGGATTAATTTGAAGGTCATGCCTAAGAGCTGGGCATCTCACGGCAGTGGGAGGGCCGGACAGGGAAGTTGTGTACATCACCAAAGTGACTTTTCAGTCGGCCTTTGTTGGTCTTGGAGAGAGGCTGGCCAGGGGATTGAATGCAGACCTCAGAGACAGTGTGGGAAAGGCTACTCAGCCAGTATTGAGGCTATATATCTCTGTGGAGAAATAAGAGATGGCAGTCTGACCCCATTTCCCAATACCAAATCACACTGGAGGCTTAAAGGGAAAAAATGGTTTTAAAGCTTGGTTTGATGCTTATCCTGGTGTCTGACCTTTGTGACATTCAAAGCCAAAGTCACCACGACTGCTTGGCATGAATGTTGCCCTGGTTTTTCCTCTAAATACATTGCATCCTGACTGTTAGAGAATCATGCTAGCGCCCATGCCGGGTGTCTAGGTATGATAAAAGGAGAGAGTTGAATTGTTCTTGCTTTTAGGAATAACTCTACCATGAAAATCTTGACTTTAAAAATCTTGACACAGCCGGGCTCGGTGGCTCAGCCTGTAATCCCTCGCCTTGGGAGGCTGAGGTGAGTGGAATGCCTGAGCCCGCGGGTTCGAGACCCGCCTGGGCAGGCGAGACCTCATCTCTACAATAAATAAAAAAAAATCAGCCGGGTGTGGTAGCGTGCGCCTGTAGTTCCAGCTACTTGGAAGGCTGAGGCGGAAGGATCACCGGAGCCCAGCGGGTCGAGGCTGCAGTGGCCGGGAGCAGCCACTGCACTCCAGTCTGGGCAACAGAGTGAGACTCCAACTCAAAAAAAAAAAAAAAATCTTGACACTTCTGACACTTGTTCTTCGTGGATTAAGAGATTTGTTTTAAAGAGTGATGAAGATGATAAAAGGAAAAATGGACCCTTCTCTCTACTGGGAAATCAGCCCTGAGGGTAACCATTACCTTCACCTCCCAGGAAAGGGGGCCATCTTGTTCTGTGGTCCCATCCTGTTCAGACAGGCACTTGTCATAGGTTCAGGTACTCTAAGACCAGAAGCTTGCATGCTAGAATGCCAGCTGCAATGTGTGTCTTTTTTTGTGGAGTGCAGGTGGTGAAGATGAGCATTTGCCTCCCATTTTCCTCTTGTCCAGGAGGTTTGGAGTTGGGCTGTATGGCTAGTCTATCTGGACATACTTGTGAGTGAACCTGTAAAGAGATGAGCCAAGCCTATAAGGGCTCCAGGCCTTGGGGATTTTCCACATCAGAGCATCTTTTGGTTCAGTTAGTTTCCCCCAACTCTGTTCCCCCTGGGGTCTGTTTTAGATGAGTTCTTTAGAACCCAACAATGGTGGAAAGAAGAGAGAGGTGGAGCAGAGCAGGCCAGATTTTGCTAGCTAATGCTTAGTGTATTTGTGCTTGTTTGAAGTTTTGTTGTTGTTCACCCAGAACAAATTCACCCAAGGCCCAGTGCTCTGAGAAACAGGTTTTCATGAGGCAAGCCCTAGCACCCTACTTTAATCATCAGCTCATTTTGTGTGATAAGAGACCTGGCAGAGATCACGTTTACTGCCACAGAGCAGCCTGCATTCATCCTGGGCTTGATTTTGCTATCAAATGCCTCCTTGGCCTTTGAGCACTCCAGAGGCCTGCCGACCTCAAAATCAGGCTGTGTGCCAGTCACGTGTTTGCAGCTCACTAGCCTGTGGGGCTTGGCTTCACCCTTTGCCACAAGACAGACTTTGGGATTCAGGTACAGCTGCACCTGACACTGGGGAGAGAATTTAAAAGAACTGCTGGGTTTGACAAGGCCAACACTGGGCAAGGAACAGTATGGTTTTGATAATCTGGGTTGAATCCCATTACAACAAACAATTCAGCAGAAATATCTGGAAGATATTTAACAATAGAATATTTAATCCTAAAATAAAATTTCAGTGTGACAGAAAATATATGAGAAATATACTTATTTTATTTCTCCCTAATAGCTTTTATATCAAATGTATTTTTGTAGTATCTTTTAAGAAGGAAAGAGAGAACCACTCAGGCTCTTTTGATGACAGTTTTTGGCATTGGGTTCATTGTCAGGTATCCACCCATCTTGGTGTACCAGAATGGCAGCATTGGCTCTATTGAAAATGTGGATGCAAACAGCTATCCACCACCACCACAGTCAGAATCTGCTTCTTCACCTTCTCCTTCCTTCTCTGAGGACAACTTGCCTCCCCCACCAGCAGAATTCAGGTAAATTATGGTACCTCTTCCGTTCACTCTTGTGGTTATATACTCAAGAACAAAATAGGAGTTCAAAATCTAGATAGGACCACTAAAATAACTCCAGGCAAATCTGTCTAGGTAACAGAAATAATTAACATTTACCAAGAGCCAGGTATTATGCTAAACATTGTGTATGTTGCTTAATCCCCAGAGGAGTCCTCTTGACATAGGTACTGTTATTATCCATGTTACAGATGAGTAAACTCTGAGGTACAGAGGGGTCAATGAACTCACCTAAGGTCATACAGCCTATAAGAGGCAGAACCATGATTGGTCAATTGGACTCCAGAACCTGTGTTCTTATCTACTCCCTATTTTGCTTATACCCAAACAGATAGAAGTCACCAACTTCTCTTGTTTTATTACTTAGCTTAAACTCAGCATGAAATGAAGTCCATGAAGTCAATCTGCTGTCCATGAAATAGTTAGCAGACACCTTGCCTACCTATCTAGGAACCTAGCAGGTAGTCATCTTCTTCTCCCTATTGGTTAATTTCACTGCTGTATAGAATCTCCAGAAAGAATGAAACAAAGGGAAAAGAGGGATGAGACTTCAGATCTGTTCATTTTGATATTTGGCAGAGGTGTACAGAGGAAGAGGTAGCCAGGAATGGCTGAAAGGAGGTCTGAGGGTTGTTCAGATTACACTGTTTTCTCTCAGTTACTTTTGTCCTTTCTGATGCCTAACAAGTGAGAGCTTTGAAAGGTGCACTTTTACAAAAAATAAGAATAAAAAGAAAGGTGCACTTTTATCCTTGGACACTAACTAGTTAGAGATTTAATATATTGAGGACCCCACAGCTGGAGACCTAAAGCAGTGCTGTCCACCCCCTCTCCCCTCATTTTTCTTGGCCCTCGAAACCACTAATCCCAAATCTCCTTCTGCCTCCCAAATCACTTCCTGCTGGTTGCCCTGTCAGATGCAGCTAAAGCTTGAAGGTCTGTGGAAAATTCCAAGATGGATGCTTTTCTAAGGAGTAGCTATTAGTTCAGGGCAGATACAAAGGTGGAAAAAGAAAACCTTCAGCCTCACACATGGCCTGAGACCTTTGCAGCTGCAGTCGAGCAAATCTGATCCCAGGAGAGGTGTAGCTTAATCCTCTTTCAGACCTGGGTCAAGAGTCTGGTGGCATTTTCATTTCCCATTTCTGCAGATCCTCAGGTTGAGACTCATTCTCTCTCAAGCTCGCCCCACATGAACACTGAAAATGCATTCACCTAAATCTATATCCTGCTCAGGTTTGGTCAGCTTGGCTTGGGTTTCCTGCCCTCCCCAGATCTGGTGAATGTTAATAGCCCAAGGAACAGAGCCCAGAGAGTGGGTGGTGTTTAGACTTTATTCCAGTTCATTCTTACTCTTAGTCCTGGGTCTGGGATTAAACTGACAGCCGCCCATGGACTCTTCCTCTTAGAGGAGGGTTCTGGAGGGTACCTTCCCCTGGAGAGTCAAAAAGTCAGAGGAAGGCCTAAGAGATGTCTTGGCCAGTCTTTGTCTGATAGAGGAATCTCAAATCCACTTTTTTCAGGTAGTGTTCCTCAATTTCTGATTATACTCCTGTGCTGATGGGAAGCTCATTACCTTATTTATTTATTTATTTTTTGAGTTGGAGTCTCACTCTGTTGCCCAGTGGCATGCTCCCGGCCACTGCAGCCTCAACCTGCTGGGCTCCAGCAATCCTTCCGCCTCAGCCTTCCAAGTAGCCAGAACTACAGGCGCGTGCTACCACGCCCGGCTAATTTTTGATTTATTGTAGAGACAAGGTCTCACCAAGTTGCCTGGGTGGGTATCAAACCAGTGGGCTCAGGCAATCCACTCGCCTCTGCCTCCCAAAGTGCTGGGATTACAGGCTGAGCCACCGAACCTGGCCTCATTACCTTATTTTATAGTTGCCCATTCTATCATTGGTCTGTTCTGACCATACCCGGGTTTTTCTTTCTGTTTGAGCCAAAGTGAAATGGTGTGATCGACCAAGGTAAACCTAGACTTATAGATGAGCCTAACTGTAGGTGGGTATCTGCAACCTGACAGTGATGGTGGGTCTTTTTTCTTTGGCCTTGTAGCTACCCAGCAGACAACCAAAGAGGATCTGGCTTGGCTGGACCCAAAAGATCCAGTGTGGTCAGCCCAAGCCATCCACCACCAGCTCCTCCTCTGGGCTCTCCACCGGGTCCTAAACCTGGATTTGCTCCACCACCTGCCCCTCCACCTCCACCTCCAATGATAGGCGTCCCACCTCCACCACCACCTGTAGGATTTGGGTCTCCAGGGACCCCTCCACCACCTTCACCTCCATCTTTCCCACCTCACCCTGATTTTGCTGCCCCTCCACCTCCTCCCCCACCACCAGCAGCTGACTACCCAACTCTGCCACCACCTCCCTTGTCTCAACCAGCAGGAGGAGCACCTCCCCCTCCGCCCCCACCCCCTCCTCCAGGACCCCCTCCTCTCCCTTTTAGTGGTGCGGATGGCCAGCCTGCCGCACCACCACCGATTTCTGATGCTACCAAGCCCAAGTCCTCCTTGCCTGCTGTGAGTGATGCCCGTAGTGACCTGCTTTCAGCCATCCGTCAAGGTAAATCCCAGTGGTGGGTCTGGGGCCCTGGAGCCTTGTCTTTCTAAAGCTGGGATGACTGATTGAGGGGTGGGTAAGGAGTACTCTGTGCCCTTCTCAGAAAATAGCTTTCATTGGGTGGAGAGAGATTGGGATTGCAGACCTTGGAGCAACCTGAAAAAAGAAGGCTTCACCTTTAAAGTATGGACACTGAGATTTCTTTCCACCTTGGTTTGAAGTTTAAAAAAAAAATATATATATATATATATATTTTTTTGAGTCAGAGTCACTCTGTCACCCAGGCTAGAATGCTCACGGCCACCGCAGTCTTGACCTGCTGGGCTCAGGCAATCCTTCTGCCTCAACCTTCCAAGTAGCTGGAACTACAGGCATGTGCCACCACCCCAGGCTAATTTTTATTGATTTATTGTAGAGATGAGGTCTACCAAGTTGCCCAGGCTGGTCTTGAACCCCTAGGCTCAGGCAATCCTCTCACCTCGACCTCCCAAAGTGCTAGGATTACAGGCGTCAGCCACCACGCCCGACCTGAAGTAAAAAATTCTTAATCTGGAATCTTAACGCTTTGAAAATGTATGCTCTTTGTGTGTTTGCGTGCAAATTTTTTTCCTTGGGAAGAGCCCCATTTTTTAATCAGGTTCTCAGAAGGGTTTTGTGCCTCAGAAAAAAGCAAGAATCACTGTTCTTGTTCAGCTGGACCCAGCCATCCTCTCCTCCCTTTGCCCTCTTTCTTACCCTTTTTTTCTTCCCTCACCTCTTACACCCTTTCCTTTCTTTCTCTTCCCCTCTCTCTCTTCTCACCTTCTCACCTTCCTGGAGCAGTGGTGCATTTATTCTCTTTCTGACAGGAACCAGGTCTGATCCCAAGGGGTTGTAGTAGTTCTGTCTGTGATCTTCAGGGAACTTCTAGTCTAAGGGAGACGTTCTAGGGCAGCTGAGCCCATTACAATCGAAACTGGGCAGGCTGAGGACCTGCTAGATGGAATGTCGCGACTGCTCCCCACGTAAAGCTTCATGAGAAAGACTCACTAGCCTGAGACTGTGTAAGCCAAGAAGGTTGGCAGGCTTCCTTTCAGACACAACTATAGGACCCGGACCACCAATTGAATAGAACCCCATCTTTACTTCTATGCCATCCCCTTTCTCTCTTCGCATTCCAGAGGAGCATTCCTTTTCTCTGTCCTTTCCAATACTCCCCGTCAGTGGCCACTCCCCCTCACCCAGTCCTGGATGGATTCTGAGACTGAGGCCATGCCTTCCTCACCCTTCTCTCTCTCTCTGCCCACAGGTTTTCAGCTGCGCAGGGTTGAGGAGCAGCGGGAACAAGAGAAACGGGATGTTGTGGGCAATGACGTGGCCACCATCTTGTCGCGTCGCATTGCTGTGGAGTACAGCGACTCAGAAGATGACTCCTCTGAGTTTGATGAGGATGACTGGTCGGATTAACTCTTTCTGCCTGCTGCCCACCTTCTACCCCAACAATCCATGGGGGAGAAGGTGCGGGGCGGGGCGGGGGTGGAATTTCAAGGGGCCAAAGCTTTCCCTGAAGCAACCAAAGATATATCCAAGTGCTTCCTCCAAATCAATATGTGTTTCCTTTCCCCATTGTCAGGCCTGGGAGCTCCTGAGGTTCAGGAGCTGGGCTGTTCTCTCTTCCCTTCAAGTGACTATTGCATATTCAAAGGAAGGAAAATCCCCAAAGCAGATCCCTTTGATTGGGTTTCAGTTGGAGATGGTGCCTTCTTCTAGGATCCTTATTTAACTGTGATCTCCTTTCAAAATCCTTGCCCTCAGCTATTTCGAATAATACCAGCTATCTTCTGGTCCTAGAGCAGTGAGAGTGGCCTGCATGGACATAGCTGGCCCCTTTC
>CAUYQG010107529.1:0-17030 GCA_963574415.1 Tarsius wallacei
TATTCTGAGTCTCCTTTCTTTCACTGGATTTAGTGTTTGTGTCTTTTTTTTTTTTTTTTTTTGAGTCGGAGTCTCACTCCGTCGCCCAGACTGGAATGCAGTGGCCGCTCCGGCCACCGCAACCTCGACCTGCTGGGCTGTGGCGATCCTTCCACTTCAGCCTACCAAGTAGCTGAAACTACAGGCGCGCGCCACCGCAACCTCGACCTGCTGGGCTGTGGCAATCCTTCCACTTCAGCCTACCAAGTAGCTGAAACTACAGGCGCGCGCCACTACGCCCGGCTGATTTTTTGATTTATTGTAGAGATGAGGTCTCGCCAAGTTGCCTGGGCGGGTCTCGAACCCTCAGGCTCAGGCAATCCACTCACCTCAGCCTCCCAAAGCGCAGGATTACAGGCTGAGCCACCGAGCCCTGCTGAGGCTTAGCCTTTCAATATGCACTTATTTTTTGCTATTCTATCCTGGCAAACCAAGACTGCATTGTGACCTGGCAAAAGCATACATGGAACTGTTCAAACCCAAAGCCCTGAGCTGTGTTATTTCCTAACCCAGTAGATTTGGGGCTTCTCTCAGCCATAATTTACCAGTCAGTATAAACTGGATATTAATATCTATTTTAGAGTTGTTATGAGAATCAAATAACTACAGCCATAACATGTATGACACAAAATAGAAACTAAAATTTACAATGACTTTCCTTTTCTTCAAATTCCCCTAAGAAATTGTATTGACTATAGCATCTTTTAGTACTTTGGGCTTCAGCAACTATTTCTCATTCCTGCCTTTTGTCTATTTTCCTCTATCGTTAATCTATCTTTAAATTTATTTAAATATATTTAATTATATTTAAAAACATTTCATCTATCTTTGAATCCCAGGCAAGTATTAACAAAACCAATGATATGAAACCATTTTAAGAAAAGCCTATACACAAATATGTAATGATAAGTTCATAAATTAAGACACGATAAGTTATATAAAATGAGTCATAGAACCATTAAATACTGGAAGCTAGAGAAACTTAAGAGATATTTAGCCTAACCCTCTGGTTTTGCAGAAGAGGAAACTACAATCAGAAAAGTTAATTCACTTGTTTAGGGGCACATAGTTGCAATTTTTTAAGTGTAGAGTACTCATGTATATGCCAAATAATTAAGTTTTTTTCAATTTTACTTATAAATTTTATTTAGGAAAAAATTCTCATGTAAAATTATGTATTTTCAGAAATAATACACAAAAATGAAGATAATTATTTTGATATGTGTGGGGTTTTGTACATGAGGAAATGGTTTTATCTTCACAACCATTTCTCATCTCCACTGTACTTTTGTGTGTGTACAAAGGATATACGCACAAAACACAGAGTTTAGCTCTACTCTGAGTTTTTTTCCATGATTGCTCTAGGTGGAGATTCTAGAACACACCTGCATCCTAACTAGAGTAAACATTTGAACCTACAAAACTTTAGACAGAATTCATCCTGATCCCATTTTAAAAAAAGAACTACCAGAATGGATATTTACACATCTTAACAAGTTTAGAATTGAAACAAGCCTTGTAGAAAGGGAAAACCTTCCAAATTAAACCCAGTCTTTGAAAAAGTGGAAAGATATTTCAGAAGATGAAAATAGCATCTGTAATGAGTTATTTGAATTCAGGCAAGAATTGAGGAGAAAGAACAATTCTAAGTTTTTCTCCTAAATTAGTCTCTAACATCTCAACCCCCACCCCCACCCCCGCCCCAGGAAACACTCTTTTTCCATAGGAATCAAGGTAATCATTTGACAATTCCTTCTTTGCAATCATTTCCTGATGAGCTTGATGGCGAGTTCACAAGTTAACAACAACACTTTCAAATAACTGTAAGTGGTGAAAGGAAAATATTGGCACTATTTGTCCATTGAACAAAATGTTTGTGAAATGATCCTCAAGGCAAAATAGTACATTAAAATAAACATTAAAACACATCTAATGATAAACAGTCATTCCAATCATGTCTTATTGAGGCATCTTTGACTGAAATACAGTTATTAGATATCCTGATCTTAGTTCACTAACTTAGCATATTTTTTAAAATTGCTTTTTTTTTTAATTTTTGCAAAGAAAATGTATATATAATGCATAGTGATCAAGTCGGAATATCCAGGGTGTTCATCATCACTTGAGTACATTTTTATTATACTAAACATTGAAATTATTATTTCTATTTAACTGTATAATTGTGCCTTGTACCTTTTAACTCACTTTTCTTTATGCTCTGCCTTCACCTCCCACTACCCTTCCCAATCTCTATTATCTTCTTTTCTGCTCTTTACCTCCATGTAGCACATTTTAAATACTTTTTATGCAAAAAAAATTGAACGAGAAAACAGATATGGGAAACTAAGATGTACCACTTATATAAGAACATAATTTGGTCTATTTCATGATCTTTGGGAGTGATATTTAATTGGTCTACAGAATAATTACATATCAAACCATCTAAACCTGATATTATATATTTGTTCAATAATGACTCTTCTCATAGCTTACTGACTTTTTGCCCAAATAGCACTCATCAAGGGACAAGGAATCTCTGAGTTTAAAGGAAGAACTTGAGGGATAAAAAAGAAGAAGAGGGGCTGGCACAGTGGCTCAAGCCTGTAAGCCCAGCACTTTGGGAGGCCGAGGCGAGAGGATTGCCTGAGTCCAGGGGTTCAAGACCAGCCTGGGCAACTTGGCAAGAACTTGTCTCAAAAAAAAAAAAAAAAAAAAAAAATCACATACAAATCTTTTGCAATTTATGTTTGCCCTAAATTCATTATTTTGCCTTTTAGATATGGTTATATATATTTTTTAAAACTCCTGTGATAGCTTGGACAAAACACCATGCAGAGTGGATATTCAGTGTCTATAACTGGGGGACCGGCTGATCTATTTCTTCCTCTTTGCTTGTAATGGTTGTTCAGTAAGTCATATAGTAACTATTGTAGTTGCTGCCTTGAAAAAGTAAAAAAGAATATTCTTTCTCCCTAGAATAGTATTTTCTGCTAACACAGCACACTTGTCAAAGCCCTTGTATATTTCAGCGATAGGCATCAGATAAACAAATAAATAACTGACAAAGCACTGTACATTATTTGGAGATAAATATAAGTACACCACAAATTACAAGATTAATACTTAGTGTCTTTTGGAAAGTACTTCTAAACCAAGAAGGTTGTATTATTAACATGAGATTATGGAACAGCATTTTGTAATATTTGAAAGTTCTTGTTGGACGATGAGTACTTTTTAATTGCTGAGTAACAATAATAATATGGCATGATTTAATTCAGTAAGGAGATTGAATGATTAAATAATTATCAAAATCAAAGGCTCTTCTGTTTCTGTTAGGAAGGATTTTAGGTTGCATTGTCAATAAGAACTGGAAACAAGACAAATGACTCAAGGAACAATCAATTTATTGACAATCAATTTTTTGACATAATTTTTTGAACACTTAATGTGATTATGAGATTGAATATAAAAATCATAATGTCTAGTTTTCTCTGAAAAATGTTTTAGATGCCATAAGCAAAATACCTCTGGTTAAGAAAAAGATCAAAATAAAAACTTGGTCCCTGAATCATGACAAGTCAATGCAAATAGTGTGTTTTATACTGGAAAGGCAATTCCATAAGGTGGTAGGCCATCCCTGTCAGGCCCATTGGCAGGCCATCCTGCTGTGCTTATCCTCGGTGTGACACACACCAGGCAGGGATGATGATGTATAGCCAGAAAAATTTTCACGATGTGTCATGATCGTGAGAAAGGCAGAGACTGGCTGCTGTTGACAGTCAGTGATGGTATTAGCTGGCCTTCTGGAATGGTAGCGGCAGAAAATTCAGTCAACATATTTTAACCTTCAGAGTTATTCAGGCACATTCTGATCTCACCAAATGGGCTGATAAGAGTGAAGTACAAACTTGGCGTCAAACAGCTGTTTCCAAACAACCAATGGGAGGCGGGGCAGAGGAGTGCTTTTTGCTGTTTTTAGATACAGTCAGTGCCTTTCAAGGCTAAGACTTCAATAACAATTTTTCCATTGCATAAAACACAAAGAGCTAACCTTTTTAATGTATCAGAACACAGCAGGGCAATAAAAATAAAAGGAAAAAGAAGAGAAAAAGAAGAAGAAATGAAAGAATGACTTAAATGTTATGGGTGAAACCAACCAGGTCCTGAGACCAAAGCACTGTGTGAACATTAGATTGTGCAGTTGATTCGATTCTAATTCAAGTCAAGCTGGTTCAGTGTTGCACTTGAAATCTTTTGTCTTTTTTGCTTGTTGCTTATCCTGAAATCTGATCTATTTGTAGGTTTAATGCAGGGGACGGGCAAAAGGCTGACCTAACCTTAGTATTATAGGGGATTGCACTAAATGTGGGAGTGAGAGCAATAATTCCACAGCTTCCTACTTGGAAACAAGCCCAGCTTGAAGAAATAAAAATAGAAGTGTCTGAATGCAACAAAAAAGCTCAGCCACATGGAATTAAAATGCCAATTCCCTTCAGTCTTTTTTTTTCCCCCAGTCATCAGATTTCCAAAGCTCACAAATTAAAAAGCTCATACAGTCCAGTATCTCTTTTGGTAACCAATCACTTGAAATCACATTGATCCAAAATGACTGCATATTCAGAAGTTTCATCCTGGTTGTTCTCATTTCTTTTAAAAAATTATCAAGTTTAAACGTAAATAAATAAATATATGTGCCAAAGAGCACTAAAACTCCAAGAAAGGACTTGGTTAGTTGATGGTCGTCTTTATGATTCCAGAATGCACTTACATTAACTTTCTTTAACTTCTAAATATACACAACATTTTAAATTAAAATTTAAAAAATTCCTAATGTTGTACTAGTCTCTGTTTCTAATTTGCCCAAGGGCCCTGTTTAGCATATTTTCAGTATCATATATTCAAAGTGGAAGAACTGGAAACAAAAAACAGATTGAGGAAACCAAGATTTACCACTTGCATGAGATGATAATTTAGTGTATCTTGTGATGACTATATACATTAATTGTTTCTATGAATGCTTCCATATTTTAACTTCAGTCTTCTGAACAATAGATGAATCTCAGTGTTCTCAGTAAAACTGAATTTATCTCTCTCTCTGTTCGTTGATATTTTGAACGAATGGAGTCTCTTTGAAATCAGGTGAAACTGTTTGAAATTGGTAATTAGAGTGCAAAGAGGAATAAGAATCTGACCTAGGCCATTTAAAATCATGTTTATCCTGTATTCATCATTTTCCCTTCTAACATATGAATATAGTTTCCAAAACCACAAACCTCACAAGTGTTTAGATCCCAGACTTGTAAACAGGGTTGATTTCCTTTTATTGAGCGTCTTCCTTCCTCATCCCTATTGCATTCAGCTGGCTCTAATTCCTTTTCATGTACTTAAAGAAATGAAATATTTTGTCTGAATTAAGAGTAATCATGTGTTCAAGAAGATCAATCCTGAAACAACAGAAAAGTGAATTGCTTTCAATGGATCTGTTTACTGTGACTGAGCAACTAGGGTTTAGATGAATAAATAAAAAGACCAGCAATTTTATCGAATTATATTGTTCAATTTCAATTGTGCCTCTTAACATAAACAGTTCAGTGATTGATGTATTATTGAATATTCGTGAAGTGTGCCTTTAATGAATATGTTTATGAATGACCCTTTGAGAGTAAATCAATGTTAGAAAGAGACCTCTGTTGATTTGGAGTTTAGATGATTGAAATCAAACTGCAAAATGTCCAGATTTTAACACCTAGTACTTTAAAATTTAAGAGGAAAAATAAAAATATTCAAAACAAAAGAGCCAATAATTTACAGAAAAGAAAAAATAGAAGGAATAATTCTTATTAACCTATTTTAGTTTCTGAGGTCATTACTTGGAAGCATCTTTAAGAATATGACCAAAATATAATCATGACATAGTCAAATACATTAATGTCTTAAACCAATCATGCTTTAAAAAATCCTATTAATAACAGTCAGGCAAATCTACTTGTTATTATTCTACTCACTGAATCAATTATGTCTGTAAAAATGCAACTCTCAATAAGCTACTGAACTACATTTTCTCTTGAGCTTCACAGATGTCCAAGTATCTGAATTGATTGTTAAGGCAAGAATACCCCGTGGTAGAATCCCTCATTTGCTTCTATCTTTTATAAAACTCATAATCTTCCTCAATTGCTCTATTTTCTAAATGCCTGTGACTTGGTCCAAGACACTAATAAATCCTAGATATGCATCTTCTACCATCCATAGAATGGCTGACCATAATCCTTACACAAAAATGGAAAGCTTTCATAATGTTCAAGTAAGGAAATGCCTAGAAAACTCAGTAGACCAGTATCCTTAGTCATGAGGATATACAGTCTATTGATACAGCCCAGGGTTGGACAAGTAATGTCTCTATGATGAGGAACTAGAATATGATCTATCTTTCAATGATGCTTTTTCTTTCTCACATCTCCCAAATGGTATCTCTTTCCAGATTCTTTAATTATTCTCTTTCCTTTTATACATCCACATATATGGAAATATTGTTCAAGTATATGTGTACAACCCCAAAATTGCAATTTCAAGACTAAATTATTCTTTAAGCTTATTTTTGTTTTATGTTTTCAACTGCCTGCTACTTTCTCTCAAAATCAAAATTTTTGTTAAACCAACTCTTCTTTCTGACTTCTTCTATAAACATGCCAAAATTCTCTCCCAGTCTGCTTAAAATTTAGAGTTGTATTTTTCATTTCTTGTCTGTATCAATCTACTGCTCTCACCTTATATTTGCATTTTGCTCCACAATTTGCAAACTGTTTCTATTTATACATTTTCATTTAATTGTAACAACAGGCATGTGAAATATGGGGAAATAATGGCCTAGGAACTTGCTAACAATAGGCTGGTCCATGAACCAACAGCAGGGCTGTCACCTGGGAGCTTGTTAGAAATTCAGAAACTCAGCCCCCATCCCAGACCAACTGAATCAAAATCTGCATTTTAACAAGTTCCCTTGGTAAATGGTAGTACTCTGTAGTATTTTAAGCACTGTCCTGGAAAAGGTGACAGATTTGCTCAAGATATCACAGCCAGTATGTGGCAAAACTGATATTAAAAACAAAATATTCTAACTCCAGCCCAAGCCCACCCAAATGTAATGCTATTAAAAATGTGGTCCTCAGACAAGCAGCATCGGTGCATTTTGGGAACTTGCTTGCTTGAAATACACATTCTTGGGCCTAAATCAGATTCACTAAATCAGAATCTCTTGAGGTAGGCCAAGAAATCAGTGTGTGTTTAACAAGTTCTCTAGGTAATGCTTGTACATGTTAAAGTTTGAGGAGCACTACTCTAATGTAATGTATATCTTCTAAGTTCAATTATGACATTCTGTCTCTCATCATTACTTCATTTTTACGTCCTTCATTACCTTCCATATCTAACTAATTATTCCTTTTTTGGATATAAGCCAGGGTCCATCTTATTCTCCTTTAACCAGCCAGCCTAGCTACATCTATCTCTGAATTACTTATAATGCATTAACTCACTCATTTAATAATATTTCAGTGTCTCAGGAACTGGGTTCATTGCAAAAACTAGAGTGGATCCCCATGGCCTCCCAAACAAGGCACATCTCTTCACGTTGTCCGTAATGAACTTCCAGTGTATCCTCAAACTCCCATTCCTCAAACCTCCTACAATTGTTCTGCATGATGCTTTACTCCATATAAAAGATCAAGAGGAAAATCTAAGAGAATCAACTAAAACAGGAAAGAACATATCTCTGGGTGAATTTCTATCTCTAGAAACAAGATCTGAGCTGATTTTGAATCAAGGTCTTTGCAGGAAGAAAGTCCTTAGACACTTCTTACTTTGGACTAAAATTTATCTTAGGATATGGTTGCTTTTGATGCTACTGGTGAAGAAAGTGACATGAATGTATTGGGAAGAAACATGGACCAAGCAGTTCCTCACAGTCTGAACGGGGTCTTTTGAATGGTTGAAAATCATCTGGTACAAGCATCACTATGAAGCCACATAGGTAAAGAACTGTTGTTAGAAAGACTACAGACAGGTAGAAGTCCACATTCTTTGAATGGCAGAATATCAGGAATGCAATAGGCTCTAGAGACCTTCAAATGACACCCCACCTTATTATAAATTAGATAACCAGGCTCCACTGTGACTAAACATCTTACACCTTGCCAGCAACTGGGCGAGATGTTCTGACGACCACTGATTTTTTTTTTTAATTTTAGAGTCAGGGGTATATGTGAGGATTTGCTACATAAATAAATTGCATGAAGGAAAGGTTTGGGCTTCTGGCAAGCCTGCTCCTCCCTTAGTAGTGGACATGGTACCCAATGGGTGGTTAGGTTGTGTGTCCCTTATCCCCATTACTCCCTTCCTCCTTTGGCAGTGTCTGTTGTTCCCGCCATTGTGTCCATGTGCCCGAAGTTTAGTGTCCACTTATAAGTATGAACATCCTTCTAAGTGTACTGTCTCAGAAACAAAACAAACAAGCAAACAAAAAACTAAAGAGCAATGATTCTTCATGCTCCTCGTCAGTGGAGGTTTAGGTAAAATCAATACTTAGTGCCCTTATCCAGAGATTATATTTAATTGATAGACAGTGAGGTCTGCTCATTTTATTTATTTTTACCTCCCCAAGTATTCCTATTATGTGATTAGGGTTAAGAACAATCACACTGTGTGGTGATCTTCATACTACATGACTTTGTAAAATGGCAGACGTTATACTCCATCATCTTGTAAAATGGCAGACTAATATAGATGTCTGGGGTGCAGCCCATCATTCTGTATTTCTAACTATTCCCACAAGTAATGCTGATGCTGCTGGTTCACAAATCACACTTGAGTAACAAGGTACCACATGACTTCAACTTCCATATCTGTTTCCTCTGCCCTCCAAATGACTTCCTCTGTGTGCAGTCAACCATGGAATCCTTTATTTAAAAGTCCCTTCTTATATCTTATTTACTATACTTATTCATTCAACAAATATCTGAATGTCTGCTATGTGCCAGACGTTGTTATAAATACTATGTAAAGTGGCTATAAGTTGTCACAATCAGCCGGGCTCGGTGGCTCAGCCTGTAATCCCGCGCTTTGGGAGGCTGAGGTGAGTGGATTGCCTGAGCCCACGGGTTCCAGACCCGCCTGGGCAACTTGGTGAGACCTCATCTCTACAATAAATCAAAAAATTAGCCGGGTGTGGTAGTGCGCGCCTGTAGTTACAGCTACTCGAAGGTTGCGGCGGAAGGATCGCCGGAGCCCAGCTGGTCGAGGCTGCGGTGGCCGGGAGAGGCCACTGCACTTCAGTCTGGGCGACGGAGTGAGACTCCAACTCAAAAAAAAAAAAGTTATCACAATCAACTTCTTTATCATACAATTATCAATAAAACTAATCAAACTATTTAAAAGCAAGAAGCTAATGTGTACTGGCATAACGTAGATCCAGTCTTGAAAATGAGCAACAAGACCAAGGGCAGAGGTATGGTAGTGTGGAGATTACCCAACACAGGATAAAGAACAGAAGCCTAAATAATGTGTATTTGGGTCTTTGCTACATCGTTTTTAAATAAGGATGATGAACAACATCATTGTGAGTCAATGAGAGTATGTGTTTAACAGTGCTTTGTAAACAGAGATGTATTATACTATTCTCATAAACTGGGTCTGCACATTGAAATCCTGAGAAAATTTTCCAAAAGATTAACTTCCCATTTATGTGTAATTCCTCGCAAATAAGTTCTGCAAATATTTTTTTTTATCACTTAGCAGCTTTGTGAATTTAGTGTAAGGTTTTTTTTAAATAGTAGAGGGAAAATCAATGATAACAAAGCTAATATATCTTTTCCTATAATAAAGATTTTATAACTACATACTCAGATTAGATATGTAGATTTTTAAATATATGAGCTTCAAATGAGTCCTTTATACTTTTTAGAGATGCTATAATAACTTCAAAGCAGTAAGAAGCGGTAATAAGATATGCAAAGCTCTACCATATAGACAGTTTCAAATACATACTTATGAGAAAATCATCTCTCTCAACTAATGCACATGTATCCTATTAAGAAAAACCCCTTACAAGTGGTTTCTTTACATCTCGTTCTTATAAAGAAAGGAGAATTGCCATCCTACCCATCAAAACCCAGGATGCTTCTTGTTTTATAGATCATACGTATTTTGTCTGATTACATCCTGCTCTGTAGTTGAGAAATTCTTCAGCATGCCAAGTTCATCAGAAACAGTAACAGGTCATTTCCCCTTTCTTCAGTCTTAACAACAAAAAAGAAAACTTGAAGAAAAGACTTCAAAATACTTCTGTTTTCGTAAAAGTTAATTCTAGTTATTCATACAAAATTTCAAATTGGTATTGATTTTTCTCATCCATGTGCATACTTTTTTTATGTTTGTCCAACTTTTCTTCTAAAATAAGCTTTGACCTTAGCACATCTAAAAAATGCAAAACAGGAAAAGTTCTACTGTCTATCAGAGTTTTGTTAAAACCCAGCTGGATATTTCTGTCTACTGTTGTTCAACTTCCATTGAGGATATGTGGGTGCTTTTTAACAGGTTTTCATACTTCGTCTCTATGTTTTGATGAAACCAATACTGTCCTGCTATATGATTTTTAAAAACATACTGCTGACAAGTGTTTCATCCCTTCTCCTTGTAAAGTAATCTCAAGATAAGCAAACAAATAATATCTGAAGAATAAAAATCATAGGACAAACAGCTCTGAAAAAAAACAGGTGGCAATCAAAGTCATACATATCACTGTACTGTGATTAGTTTGAGAGGCATAATGTTTATGAATGAGAAACATATTTTTTCTACTGATCAAATTCAAATATTCTAGAGACTTGGAATTACAAACATTTGCTTCTCTGCCTGCCAGGGGCAAATACAGGCAGCAGCTAGAGAATAATTAGCAGAAATATGACGACAGGGAGTAGCATTAAATATTACCAGTTAAAATGACAGAAACGTGAAATGTGAAAACTCAATATATGGTCAGCAAGGCATAATTGGAAAATATCTCTGAAAAGGTTAGGCTGTGACTCAAGGAAGTTTAATCTAGAAATAATATCTTTTTTTAAAAAATCATTTCAACATATATCATATCCACTGCATCTTCACAGGTCAAAATAAATTGCCCTTCTCCTGTGATGGTGAATCATAATAGTTCCACAACATGGTCTCAAAACCCACTTAGGTAACAAATGATTTAAAATAATGAATTCTAGATTTCTTCCTTTTGCCATCAGTTATCTTGAAGATGGAAAGTCAAAAAGTTGGTAGCTGCATATTGCCTTCCATAGCATCAAAATCCAGACACAACAGGTGCTGAGGAAAGCAAGTTGGCACAATCTTCCTGTGCTCTGTAGCACTACATGGCTTGAAACTAATGGAAAGAGCAAGTCCTTCAGACAATAAAACTGGACATTCATTTATGTGATATTTGATAAGAAAGCGTTGTGAAGTCTCTACTTTCTCAAAAATATATTTCTTGTTTAGCAAAACAGGCCATGGATACAAGCAATCCTTTGGGTTAAAAAGAATTATCTGTGGGTCTATTATCTATAAATGGTCATATAAAATGTAACTTATTACGTGGATGAGAATAAAATCTCAAGTCTCCTAGCATTATCTTATTCATTTAAAGATATAGATTACGACGCAAATTTACTAATTTTCACTTTAGTTCAATAGTGGCTTCAAGAACAAAAATTACAAAACAAGAAAAAGATTGATTGAAGACAGAAATAATGAGGACAGAAGCGGGCAGCAGCAATTAGCCTGGAAGAGCTGGAGACGAGAGTGAGGATGTCAGGTGTGGTTGGGGATACCTGCAAATGAATCATGGTGCAAGTGTGGGGTTGGAGACAGGGAGCACCCCTTACTCATTTAACAAATGTTCATAGGACCAGCCCTATAATGTGTCATTCAGTGATAAGGGAAGGATTACTCAGCATGTCTTTCTACTCAGGGACCGCAATTATAGAAAAAGAAATATTCAGTAGATCCTTGTGATTTAACATATTTTGAAGTATCCATGATTTTTCAAATTTATAAGCACTACTTTTATAACCTCCTAAAATGCAATAAAGTATAATTTAACAATTTAAGCAAGTTCTTCACATTCTTAATGAGTCTAAGAATATAGACTCAAAGAATACAGACTTAGACTATAAGAATATAGTCCAATAAAATACATAGTTTTTTTAACTAAAAGCAATCATAAAGTTTTTTTTTCACTTTCTATTCTCTTTAATAACTAACTTTGTCTTTCTATCCCTACTCCCATCATCCATCTGAATAAATTTCAACAACGAGCTCTAGTGCCTGATACTTCAGACCAGATACTGCCATGCACCCAACCATAGTGGAAAAAAAAGAGAGAGAGAGAGAGAATGCCTGCTGAAAGCCAGCACTGTTTTGTCAGAGAGGTTTCATGGGGTATGTTCTGACTGCATTACCGATGTGAGCACATTCATGCCTCAGCAAAATGCAAATTATCTCAAGTACTGTCTACTATGGATGCCTTGTTGCTTAGGAAAAAACAAATACATGTTGACTCTGTAAATGTCAGTCAACGGCCTACTTTACACAGATTACGAGACACTTTGCTGTAAATTTGCTTATTCTTACTTCCTATTTCTAAGCTCACTGAGGAACTGGAAAAACTGGCAGCTGATGGAAGTATCTCTTTTGGGTCTTCATTTTTAACTGGTGTCCCATGCGATCTTTACCCACTAGCATCTTCTATGAAATATGTATTGCTTTTGCCACAGTATCAAATCTTCACTAAATATTATTTTCAGCCCCTTGTTCTCTCAGTCTCCAACTGACCAAACTGGTATTTTGGAGGATACAAAGTCCTCACCTTTTGCATTTCCAAGCCAGTCTTTCCTTCACTGAAAATGGCAACTGCCAATTCTTCCCTGGCAAGACTTCTTTCTCTGTGTGGTATTTCGGCTTTCTTCTTAGAACATGAATATTTTCTCATCCACAACCCTGTACCTCCCTCCTCAGTTCTATAATTTCTCCAGCATACTCAAAACTGTATTGTAAGAAGGGATTTTTACATGAGTCTCTGGCCACAGGGGAAAAGAGAACAAGTTGAGTTCAAACTGGAGAAGGACCACCCTCACTGAGCAGAAATTACTCATTTTCTGATTGTTACCATCCGGTATTCAAAAGCACCAGCTCCGGTTGTAGTTGCCGAGTGTTTACGCTTTCATTATGCTCCTTATCATGTAGTCCACAATAGCAGAGACCAGAAAACACAGCGGAATTTGCAAGTATTGCCCTCATTTTAGTCTAATTAATGACTAATTTCCTACATCTGAAGGCGAAAGTAAGCAGAGTTTTTTTCTGGAATCTAGTGCATCCTTTTTTAGGAAACACAGATGAACAAAGAAACACCAGGTATTTACTGCCCCTCCTAGTCTGAGAGGTGAGATAGGGGAGAGTTCAAATGTAGTTCTGCTATTCCAGACCAGCTACAGCCACTCTGAAACTAGCCTGACCCTCAGAGAGAGACCTTCCCAATATACTTTGATGTAAGAAATTAAGATGTTTCTGCAATGCCTACAAGGCAAATTGCCTTTATATTGAGCATTCCCTTGAAGGCTTCCTAGAACAGAGTGTTTAAAACTCTTCTACCAGCTTTGCTATTTTATCACTACAAAATTATTGGCTTAAGTCCTGGATTGGAAAGGGGTTCATTAAAAAATACTAATATCAAATAACTGATTTTTAAAGACATACATATTACTTATCAATTTTAATTTCTGTTCAAGCAAAATTCAATATACCATGCATTCTTATGATGAGAGGGAACAACTGCTATCCTTATTCCATTGGTAAAAATATTTACTTTGAGTTCTTGTTTTATCCTGACAAGTACTCACACAATTTCAACTCATGTCACTCTTGACCGCTGAGTAGAATTATAGGATCAGCCTAAAAACCCAGTGAATTTTTTCACTGATTATAATAGATTTTCTGGTTTTAGAATTCAAATCATGATTTTTTTGGCCTTATAACATCCTATTTAACCACTGAGTTAAGCTGCCCGGATCTCTCTGTTCTGTTTCATCAAGCTCTAAATGTATAAATATTTACATTATGCCAAGTTTAGGGTTCATATCAAAGTGTTTGCATGAGGGTTTGATTCAAGTAGAAACACTGAACCTGGTGTATCATTACCCTGATATCATTACTATAATCTTACTTATTAAGCTACATAGTAGGTCTTTCTTTGCATATCAATCACCTACACCTTTGACTAACTGAGGAAAAGAATAGTACCTTACTCATTTTTTTCTTTGTGGCTCAATATGGCCCAATAATGCTTGTTAAAGAATGGCTGCTGCCAACAAATGCTTATTAAATGAATGATGGATTCAATCAACCAATCAATCAATAAAGAGGCACTGAAGACATATCTTTGTCACAGAAATCCCCTCATGACTGGAGCACACAATTACAAAAATCAAAATAGTAGCTAACAATTTAAACTCCTGTATAAAACTGAGGAGATTTTTTTAATGGAACAGCCTTCTCATTGGAACAGCAATATATCACCTCAATCCATTTCTTCATAAGCATTTATTTATCCAGTCCTATAGAGGTACTAATCTTATTGATTATATTAGAAATGAGTACAGACTCATGGCAGAAAATGGGGAGAAATTTGGGCTTTTAAAAAGTAACTAACATTCTGTAGAAACCACACAAACCTCTGAGCCCTATTAAAATCACTGATAAGCAATCTTGGAAAAACATTCTCAACTAATGGCTAACTGGGCTCTTGCAGCAAAGCAAATTGTTTTTTCTTGGCAAACATCCCACAAGCAATAGGCAGCAAGAAATTGTTTGTGCTACACATACAAGTTCTTGTGTGTATCTGCAATTCTAATGCCAAATTTGGTTCTATCTCAAAAACCACTTTAGTTGCAAAGAAAACTGCCAGCATCTTTACCAGGATATCTAGTTGAGCCTTAGCAGGAGCTCCAAGGTCATCAGAAAGAATGCCCATGTATTACTATAGCCAGTATAGAAGATCATTCTGTTTATTTGATGAAAGATTTCTGCACATTTTTTTTCTCCTTTTCCCTGGCAAGAATGTTTGCTTGGTCAGGGACATCTGGTTAGCATGTAACACACAGAAGACACATGGCTTGCCCTTCAGTAATATAAACTTAAGATAATTTAAACTAAAAAGACATTAATATCAAATAAAAAGAAAAACAGCAAAAATGTGCATTGGTACATTGTGATAGATTGTTGGAGTGCTTGCAGTGGCTAAGGTAGAATAAATGAACTGGTGAAGATCAAGAATTCAAAGTGCTGGTATGGTGACTCACACCTGTAATTACATCACTTTGGAGGCTGATGTGGGAGGATTGCTTGAGCCCAGGAGTTTGAGACCACCTAAACAACATAATGAAGTTTCAGCTCTAAAAAAAAATTAAAATAAATCAAAAAGTTAGCTGGAAGTAGTGGCATATACCTGTAGTCTCAGCTACTTGGGAGGCTGAAACTCAATTACTCAGGAGGCTGAGGTGGGAGGATTGCTTGAGTCCAGGAGGTCGAGGCTGCAGTGAGCCATGATTGTGCCACCGATCTCCAACCTGGGTGACAGAGTGAGACCTCAACTCAGAAAAAAAAAAGTGAAGCACTATTTTAAACAAGAGTTACATAGTTGAACCATAGTAATTTAAGTAGATATGTCACAGGAAAGAGGGTTCTAAGAATAACTTCCTAGGAGAGAATGGTGTGGACACATATAAGAAAGGTTTTCTAAGTCTTCCTGCTAGGGTTACACACACATACACATCCATACACAGGTGCGCGCACACACACACACACACACACACACACACACACGATTTGCCTGGTAGTGTATAGTATGCACTTTTAGATTCCATTTACCAGTTGTGTTACTTTGTTATTCATTGAGAGGTAAGAAATGGCCTTCAGCTAAGTTATGCAAGACATAAATAAGTAATTTTCAGGATTTATTATCTTTCTAGGTAATACCTATATCTTAAAACCAACTGCTTTCCGCATAGAAAAAAATAA
The DNA here is from genome assembly GCA_963574415.1 of Tarsius wallacei. Classification (NCBI taxonomy): domain Eukaryota; kingdom Metazoa; phylum Chordata; class Mammalia; order Primates; family Tarsiidae; genus Tarsius; species Tarsius wallacei. The sequence continues at coordinate 16,150 of CAUYQG010107529.1, forward strand.
GGCAGCAGAGCAAAAATAAAGTTAGAAGAAGGGGTTAGAAAGCGAGGAAGGACAGCCTTGAGGGTCTGTACAGTTGCTTAATTACACGGGCTTCATGGGGATCACCCAGACACTAAGTGTCTACAGAATTTGACGGGAGGTGTCACGCTGCCATTTGTTTCTGAAAACTACAAAACTCTGCTCAAAGAAATCAATGAAGACACAAACAAATGAGAAAAAATTCCATGCTCATGGATTAGAAGAATAAACATTGTTTAGATGTTCATTCTACCCAAGGCAATCTACAGATTCAATACAATGCCCATTAAATTACCAACATCATTCTTCTCAGATCTGGAAACAACCTTACAAAAATTCATGTAGAAATAAAAAAGACCACAAATAGTCAAAGGCATCCTCAGCAAAAGAAATAAAGTGGGAGGGGTCATACTTCCAGACTTTAAGCTTATTATAATGCTACAATAGTCAAAACAGAATGGTATTGGTACAAGAACAGGCAGTTAGAACAACTGAACAGCTAGAGATTCCAAAAGCAAAACCTCGATTTCTCAACAAACTCATCTTCAACAAAGCTCCACCACCAACCTATTGTAGAGATGAGATCTCTTGGGAGAGAATAACCTGTTCAGTAAATGGTGCCGGGCAAACTGGCCACATGCAGAAGATTAAAACAAGACTCCGACCTATCACCATATACAAAAGTCAACTCTAAATGGATCAAAGAGCTAAACATAAAACCTAAACTATAAGAACCTTAGAAAATTCAAGAGACACTCTTATGGAAATTGGAACTGGCAACCAATTCTTGATTAAAACCCCAAGTGCCCATGAAATAAGATATAAGATAGACAAGTGGGACCTCATCAAACTGAAAAACTTCT